>VDFB02232967.1:0-10748 GCA_007258455.2 Sequoia sempervirens
CTAGCATAAGGGATTAAATCTTATTGATGAAATATCCATTCTTTATACATTTGTGTATGACCCTTCGTGATTAACATAATTCAATTAGTCAGTATAAAGAGACATCTTCATCTACTCCTACTAGGAAATTCAAATTTGTACCTCAAAAAAATTATCAACCATTCAAGAAACAAAACAAGAACTTTATCAAGTTACATACACCTCAAACAACCAACCACATTGACCCTCAAGTTGCTGCCATCAATTCAACCATCTACTAATTTAGATCAAAAGATACATAATTTACCTAGTTACCTAACACCCCTCCATTTGATCATGTTGCAACTTTTGAATAAGGATTTAATCTGATTGCCTCCAATTAGACACGTGGACACGATTAAATCTCTATCACCAAGTTACAATCCAAATTCATTTTTTCAATATCATCACACAAGTGGACATGATATAGAATGATGCATGCATCTTAAACATCAATTTCAAGACCTCGTTGATTCTAATCACATCCAAATAGGTGGTGTTAATGATCAAGGGAATAAGTCTATTGCCTTGCCTAACTAAAACTTGCAAATTTTTACCAATCGAATGCCAAACCATTCATCCAACTTTATGCAAGATTGTGATGATATGAGTGATGATATGAATGATGCCAAGAATACTGATGAAAATAACAATGAGAAGGAAGTAGATACCATGATTTATTTAATAGACATTCAACCTCATAAGAGCCAAATCATTGTGTTACCTAAAATTCCTTTTACCCATAGTGACACATCTATACATGCACCAAATGGTCCTCTCTATATCGTCAAATGTATCAATGAAAAACTTGTACAAGGAATACTCATTGATCTTGTGTGTGTAGAGAATGTGATCATTGAGTATTTCTTATTTTTAATGAGCTTTATCAAGATTCTTATGAACAATCAAAAGAATAGTTGAAAACTCGTGATGGTTTTGCTCACCCTACGATAGGTTCAATCACTCTTCCTCTTAAAGTTGGGTCAAAACAATTAGATTTATCATTCTCCATCATATTGATGTCAAAAAAATTTCATGTGAATCTAGGCTACCCATGGCTATGCTCCATGAGTTTCATCCCATCAGCTATTCACAAGTACGTAATGTTCCCATTTGAAAACGAGATTTTTACAATGCATCATAGTGGGTTTAATCCTTTGCCTTCCTATGGAAATTTTTTATTAGATTTATTTTGGCCTTAGCCTATGGAACCTATCAAGCCTCATGAGGATTTATTTTTTACATCATACCAAAATTTTAAGGAAAAACATATAATAGCGTTATCTCTTACCAATATTCTTGAAAATGATAAGACCTTGATTGTTCCTCCTCTTCCTCCAATTATGGATGAATCCATGCTCGAAGAAGAGACCCTTCCAAGTAACCAAGGTAAATATGTTGCATTTCCTCCACCCATTTCATATAAAGGACCAAGAGATAATCAAATGATTCCTTTTGTGACTCCAAAAATAAAACAAGTGTATAGACCTAAAGAGACAGTGGTTTCATGACCCCCAGTGGTTCCTTCAGTTCCTCCCTTAAGGGAAGAAAATAGACCAATGGTTGAGAAACCAATTCCTACCCTATCAGAAATTAAAAACTGTACAAGAAGAAATCAAAATGCTAAAGAGCGTAGGCATAAGCATCATGCTATTGCTCATAAATTGGAAGAAAAGAATAAAACAATGCATGATAATAAAGCACCTATACAAAAAATCAAGAAGAATTACAACTTTCACCAAAGCAAGACATGGAACTAAAAAAAGAAGTGAAATAGGAAAATACAACTGGCATTGTCATAAAACCTCCTATTGTAATTAATTTGGATGATGAGGATGAAATTACTAAAATTGATGAGCAAGTGCTTAATGAGCTTAATGGTTTTTCTCAAAGAAAATGAATCTATATGGGGGCAACTGTGATGATCCTCCTAATGAGAGTGACCCACCATGTGTTGAACCTAGAGATGCTCCTAGCACGACACTTTTTGTAGTCCCTTTAGTTAGTTGATTTCCTTCCCTATATGATGAGGAAGATTGTGATAGGTCTACAATTTTCTTTAGATTGGCTTTCATGTGCGGTACTCCTTTATGTTTGTTTCATGTTTTTTATTGTGTTTTCTTGCATGTGATGTGATCTCTCGTATTGTGCTGCTTGATGTGCCTTTGTGTTTGTGAGTTTTCTTTGGATGACCCTTGTTGCTTTGTTGGCGCAAGGATACAAAGGAAACAAACCTATAGTGACATTCTTCTATTTGTATCTTCATTCTTCTATATGTCGTAAAATTTATCTTTTTTTTTTTCTTGTGTCTTCCTTTTGGGGATGATGCAAGGCATTGAGACATTTAGGTCTCTTCCATGTTGACCCAAAAGTTTTTTTGTTTTCTCTCTATGTGTTATTCCTCCATTTTGTTCGTTGTTCCACAAGTATTTGGGGAATGATGTCAGTTTTGAGCTTTGTTAAGTCATTGTAACATATATTGATTCGAGATTCATGGATCCCTTATGTGTTCATACTATATGATTTCTTGTTACATTTTATTTGGGGGAAATCCCTTATCATGAGACAACTTTACTGGGAAACATATCATTGGCATAGGACTATCCAAATAGGCTATCATGACCTTTTGTTGCATGAAATTTATCATTTTCTACCTTAAATAAATTGCTCATAGCATGGTGTTTAGCAATTTCTTTAAGGTGGGGGCATACATTGGCATTTTTGCTTCACTTTGTTCATAGGAAATTAACTTAGTGTTGCATTGAATTACCATCTTGATCATTTTGTAGCACCTTATCAGAGTTATTAGGGAGTATAACCCTTGGTATGGTTGACATGGGTGCACACCTAGTGAATATCAAACTTCACTAGACCTAGTGTATTTCTCATTTTTTCTACCTTGTTAATGGATACACACCTAGTGAATAGCGAACCTCACTAGACCTAGTGTGTTTCTCATTTTACCTTGTCATGGGGGCTCACCTAGTGAATATCAGACTTCACTAGCCTGTGTTTCCTTCCTATTTATGATTCACCTAGAAAACATCAAAATTTTCTATTGTGTGAGTCATGAACACCTTTGGTGTGGATCCTATCATAACATAGCTTTCTAGCCCCTGATTATCCATGCCCTCCTTTTTGACATTGTATGTTTGTGTATGTTGTCATACTGCATATTATACACGTGTGTGTTCCTTTGTGATTATGTTGGTTTTTCATGGGATCTTGGATCCTGGGGGCTTGTGCACTCCCCCTAGACCCTTTTACATCCTATCTCTTCAACATTTGGACAGTCAAACCCCTCTTGACATAATTTTTATACTTTAGTGTGAGTCTAAGTGTAAGTTCATACTCTCACTAAAGTGGGGGCTAAATGTAGCATCATAAATTTTCACCCTTGACAATTTCACTTTATGTTTTGTCCCCCTTAATTTGTTGGACCTATTTAAGAACCTAATTTCCTAAATTATGCATTCTAGGACCATTTGTACCATTTTTCATGAAATTGCAAGCATTGAACATTTGCATCGAATTAATATTTTCCCCCTGACACTTAATATCCTAGAAAATAGGGTTAGGACCCATTCACCCTAGGGCATATGGGTCCCCCTATTTTGTTGGGGACCAATTTTGGATATGTTAGTGTCAACATTTGAACATTCAAAATTCAAGTTGTAAATGTTAGATTTTGGGATTTAATTTTCAAGAAATTAGAGAAATTCCTATAAATACCTAGTTAAGTTTATGATTTTCTTAAATCTTTCCATGATGATCCTTATGGAAGGAATTTTGTAGCTAAAAGGACAAAACTTAAGATTAAATACTAGATACTATAAGCCAATGCTACATAAGGATACAATTCAATACACAAGAAGATGTGATCACTATCAAAGAATGGGTAGGCCTACAAGAAGTGATGAAATGACCCTATAGCAACTATTGGTAATAACACCATTTGAAAAATGGAGCATTGAATTCATTGAGACCATAGATCCCACTTCTAACAAAAAGGAGTACATAATAGTGTGTACTAATTACCTAACCAAATGAGTTGAGGTTAAATATTTACAATTTCTCAGAGATAGAAAGGTAGCAACATTTTTATATGAGGAGATATTCAAAAGATATGGAGTGTCCAAGGAGATAGTCATTGATCAAGGGAAAAAATTTACTTAAGATATAATTGCTCATTTAGTCAAGGAATATGAGATCAAACACAAGAAATAAAATCCTTACCACCCATAGTCAAATGGCCAAGTTGAGGTTACAAATAGAGAAATTGAAGCAATATTAACAAAGACAATAAAATTGCATAGAAAGGAGGGGGTAGGAAGATTAACAAAAGTAGTCTAGGAATACAAAACAAAATGGAAAACAACAACTGATTTACACAATATGAATTAGTATATGGAAAAATTATTTTATTCCAATTTAATTTGAACACAAGACACTAAGAAAAAATGTACAACTAGGCATGGATCTATTTGAAGCTCAAAAATATAGACTTCACAAAATTAATACTCTAAATGAGTTAAGAATGCAAGCAACCCACCACACATAAATTGTATTGTGAAGTAGGAAAAGATATCCTAGATCTAAATAATATGTTAATTAGGATTAACTATTTTTCTTTGACTTCACATTTGAACACAAACTAGCTTCAAATGGTAGGTTACAATCTACTTTGTCTTTCTTGTGACCTGTTATTGAAAAAACTCTCAGATTTGACTTGTACACATGAAAAGAGGGGGAAAGGTTGTGCTATATATGGGCTTTCCTGAGTTTTGGTGTTTCTAAATCCGTGAACAAAAAATGATGATGATCAAGAGGGCTTACCCTAGGTTGGTTAGAGGTCAAACAAACATTAATTGACTAAAACAATAAATGATAAATGGTAATATTACCTTGCTATGAAATATTTTTTGAAGTGATGTCGACACCATGAGTTGCCACCAAAGGTTGTTTGGTGGATGCTTGAATGGTTTGAATTCTTGTAATAGGTTAGTCCACTTATAATAGCTTCTTGTTCATTATGATTCCTCTAATATTGAAATAAGAAGAAAAACTGTTTATATATGCATCCCAATTGATATTTTTGATTATAGGCCAACCTACGACCCTTTTTAATTCTCCAAATACTGACACAAAAAAAAAAAATTTAAAATAGGTAACCTTTAAAGTCAAGGGCACTCCTACCCTTGACTGGGTGCTTTAGGTCCAAATTTTTTATGATAAATAATTTAATATATTTTCATAATCTAGTCCTAAAATGAATAAATTATTAATATATTTAGATCCATAGGAAAAATAGGGTGTCCATTTATTTTGAAATTATTAGGGTAATTTTTTTGTGATGCTACATGTATAAAGGAATAGAATGAAACTACATGACTGGTACATCAAGAATAAGGAATTTCATGCAAGAGACTAGGAATTGCTATATGAATCTAGATATAAGGACCATACAATAAAATTATAAAAAACATGGTTGGGTCCTTATGAAAATTAAAATTTTAAAAAAAATGTAGTATAACTAACATCAATTGATCTAGTAAGATTTTCTCTAATGGTAAATGGAAACCGTCTAAAAATTTATAAAAATACATTGAAAAAATATGGGTTTCTACAATATTTGCAATAATAATTTACACCACCATCACCTTCACAAGATTGCACATACATTTCCTCATCTAAAGAAGCCACTAATTCATCAATTATTGCATTCATAGATGAGCCCACTAGCTCACCTACCGATATTCAACAAGTATGATTTTATTCCCACTAATAATTAAATAAATACACACTCTACACACAAATAAAAACATACAAACAGTGATCAATATTGTGGAAACATGCAACAACGCTACCCACAAATTCTTTCATAGGGACCTGTAGCCAGTGCCCCACAAAAACTACTAATAGGACTTAATTTCCTTCCATGTGAAGCCACTACCTAAGGGATTTGTACAACCTACACACAATAACTAATAATAAACCTGATGTCACTATCACCAATATTCATGTCTCTTTCTCTATTGCCAGGTATATACAAAAATATGTGACACAAAAAAAGATGCCACTTATTTTTTTATGCTTGAAATGAGCATTTGGTGAGCACCGAATGGTTTGGAGGACCAAGCTTGAGGATTGGTTATTCCAAACCAAAATGGGTGACCATAAAATTTGGCACTCACCAAATCTGAATGATGTTATAAAGACAAAAAAATTGAAACTTTCTTGTCATTTTTTTGCTCTTCAACCCATGAACTATGTATTTTCTTCTCCTCAACCCACACTCGCTAAAATAAATTGCCATTTTTTCACCTTGAGGTTGTGAAATATTCATCAAGATGTCACGAAGACCCTGAGGAGATCAAAGAGGTAAGTATCTCTACTTTTTTAGTTTCATATTTTGATTAAATTGTAGATTGAATTAGGTTTTTTATTAAAATTTGTTTAATTTCTAGGAAATGATATTCCACCCCCAAATATTGAAAATCCTCCATCACCTTCTCATGAAGAACCTCTTGAACAAGAACCATATCAAACACCTCCATCAATTCCTAGACATCCCCTAGGAACACAAGAAAACATACCAAGGAAAATAGAAGATAATTAAAAAAGCTTGAGGAATTGATTACAATGCTAGAAGATCCTGCTGCAACAAATGCTCATAGGATAAGTCTTGCTAAATTCCTGCAATCTATCATGTCTCATCTAGGATCAATGAGCGTGCAAATTAATTTTTGGTCTAATATGAGGGAAGAATAAAAAAAAAATTATGCAAACAAACTATCCTATGAGCAAGTAAAGAAAAAGGAAAATTAACAAATTTGACTTGTGTGCCCTCTTCACCAACCCATGAACCAATCAACCCTTAGAAACTAGATGTAAAAGGTTTCCTATCCATTGGTACCACCACAAAAGGTATAAAAAATAATTTTTGGGATAAGGGGTGGATGGTTTTTTACTAGCCTTTGTGCAATAATTATGAGATGAAACAATAATTTTTGAGGAAACTCTAATGTGAGTTTGTATTCAATGTGATTCCAAACTATTTTGAATTTCTACATTTTTAGGGTAGAGGTGGGGGATCCTCACATGATAGAGTGTGGGCACAACATGACCTAAAAATGGCACCAAGACCCTTGGGTATACCTATGCTAGATCATGTGACTGCTCCTTTTGTTGTGAAGGAAAATGTCAAGGTGGACACCTTAGACTCCATTGGATCACTCACTCAGAGCCTTATATTGTATGTGAGGCCTCTAGTATAGGGTGATGTGAGAAATTATTCTATTCCTTGAGTTCCAATCCATTTTTTCAATCCTACAGTGTTGTTTACACTTATGATCTCGAGAGTAGCAAAGATCCAGCTATGTAGGATACATCAGCTACAAAGGGGATGGTTATGACAAAATATTTATTGAATGAAACATTCAACATTGATAGTCAAATAAATTTCAGCAAGTTCATTTAATTTATTTATTACACTTTATTCTAAAATATAAGAATATCTAAATTAGTAGAATGAATATGATGAAAATTTAGGGTTAGTGTATTAATACTACTTGCAATGTTTCTCATCCCCCAATTTCATGATTTCGTTGAGTCCATAGGTATGTAACTAGTAAAGAAATATAATTATTAAATGTGAATAGTTGAACCTTATCTAATAACTCACTTTGGATGCTAAATAGTTTGATGGTGGACCTTCGACATCAACACCTTGCAATAGTCGTCATCGATGAACTTTCACCCAAGTAACCTTTATTCATTAATGGTGTTATAAAACAATGTTAGGTAGTTTTGTTAATTGAACAACATTTGTTGTTTCATATTCAGATGTTGACATCAGATAATTCTCCTACTTTTCATGCCACATTGGACCATGGTGTTGCTACAACAGTAGCACGTTCTACTCCTTTGACATAGGTATAAGATAGATTAGTAAATTTTACATTATATTTTTCTTTTATCAGTCTATTATTAAATTTCTTAATGATACTCATATGTAGTTTAATTTCTATCTTGATGCTTGCTACAAGGGCTTTTGACTCTAGATCTTGAAGTTCCCTTGTTGTGGATGAACATCTTGATTATTTGTATGCGTTAAGTGATTATTCTGTTATATGTCATTTTATGATTCAATTTCTATATATATTAATGTCTATACTTTTTATTGTATTAGATGGACATCCAAAGAAGTCTAAAGAGGAAGACAAGTGAGTGCACTTGAAAGAAACCATTATCATATGTATCTCCATCTAGTCAATCATCAAAGGAAACTCATGATATATTTCCTTTCCCTAGTGGGAAATGACTACATTAGGGTCCCTTGTTGTATGCCTATGTGGAATTTTTAAACATATGTTTTATATTATGGATATGTTACATTTTATGTCCATATGGATTTTTGCAAGCCTATATGACTTCATTGGATATATTTTATACTTTTATCGACATATAACATTGTATGGTCTTATGGGTTTTTGGTTAATTCAATTCTTTTTTACCACTATTATGCATATTTGCACTACAAATGATTAATTGAATAAATGAATAATTACACAAGTTCATTATTAGTAACTGTAAAATTATTACAAATATCCTAGGCCTCTTTAAGGGGGAAAACCTCTTTACTTTGAACAATATTGGTTGCACAAGCATGTGATTTTTTGAAGTATTTTTGTGATCATCACTGATGTAAAAATGATACTCTCTCAATATCATCTTGTCATCCTTTATACTATCATCTACATGAATGAATGCTATATGCATAAATGTAGAAACTTGTGTGGAGTTGTAATACTACAATTGTACCTTATTCTATGGTTGTAGTGTGTATTTGTCTATAAATTTAACAACTGAATTGATGGTATGAAGTGTAAATGTGTCTTTGTATAACTTGAATTGTGATTCCAACCATTGAGCTCTATTGGTATGTCTTGCATACTCATACACTATATTCTCATGAAAAATTCCCATAAATTGTATAATATTTTCACTAACCAATTCACAATTTTTTTCTTCTTTGCTATCTTTTAAACTATAGGCCACTATCTTATATCTACGAAATTCAACTAGTTCATTTCCAATTGCATGTGTACTATCCATATGCTCACAAATTTACAAATGTTTCAAGCCACCACAATGAACACACATTCCATCCAAGAATAAGTTCTTGTAAAAAATTTGACCATCCACTCTTTCACATAAAATGATAGATATGAAATTCCTTGAAGATAAAGGCAGAGCTCTTATGTTACATTCCTGCAAAACATTGTTAGTATGCAAGTCTACACATATATGTTGATAAACATCATAATTATTAGAAAAATAAATATGTACTCTACAACAACAAGTTGTGCATGTGTCGAGTAAGTGCAAAAAGATGGGGGGCCAAAAGGGGTCTTAAGTGGCCACTACCTTGGATGAAAAATTGAGGATAGTTACACTTAAAAATTTTAGATGCAACAAAAACAAGGATCGTAGTGCTTTGAGTCTACTTTCTAAACTATTTTTTTTTGAAAATGGTAGAGATTAAGGGGTTCAAAAGAGGGAGCCATAAAAATTGGTGTTCTTGTAAAAAAAAATAACATAGCGGCTTTTGTGGCTCCCTCAAACGGTTAACTTTTTTTTGATATTTTTAAAATCACTTCGGTGAGAAATTAACTAACAACATATAGTTTTTACCCAATTTTTCTAATAATTTTTTAATGAATATTTGATTTTTTACTAATTTTGAAAGTAGACACTTCTTGAAAAATAGAATTTTGGCGATGCCACCCCTATAAATTTTGAAAACTAATTGAAAATCATTTTTTTAAAATATGTGTAGAATGGAGTCTAGTTTCTAAAAATGAAATTTATTTGAAAATTTTGATGAGAAGTTAATTTATAAAGAAAAACATACCAAACACTAGTTTTTGCCAAAAAATATACACACACAAAATAAATTATATATCAAAGGCTTAAAATTGTAAAAATGTGAAAAAAGTCACATCATTAGATAACTAAGAGAGAGCCAAACATTACCCAAGTGTTTGATTTGTTTGACCTTGAAACACATGAAAACCTGATGCTTAGCACAAACACGATTATGTGAAATATTGTAGAATTTGCAAAAACATTCTTTAGACATTGGGAAGGCACTCCAAGCCTTTGGGTTGGTATTCCAAAACAAATAGCAAGTCTAAGGCTTGGGGATTCCCAAAGTAAGAAAAAATGCGAGTGCATTATAACGCACTCGCGATTTGGTCTACATTGAATTTGTTTTCCTTCTATTTTTTTCCCTCTTTCTTGTTATATTTGAGGGAAACTATACACATGAAATAAACATTTAAGTTGACATTTACATATGTATGTTTACTTTTTTATAATTTATGTTATATTTCATGTATATAGTTTTAGGATGTTTGAGAGTGGTTTCAGATCTCTAAGAGTTATAATGCAAATTCTAGTTTTTGGAAGATCTTACAAATTTTTCAGATAGTCAAATTTTAGTAATCAGCATGTCAAATTTTAGTAATCAGGATGTTAAATTTTAATAATCAAAAAGATTTTATTATTTGTCTCTCTCTCTATCTCACTCATTTTTTTATCCCTTACACTCTATACCTCTCTCTCATTATCTCCAACCCTTTATCTGACTCTCTCTCCATTAAGCTCAAGAACTCTCTCTCTCTCTGCCCTCTAATTCTCTCTATCTCACTTCTCTCTCACTCCCT
>VDFB02232970.1:0-13852 GCA_007258455.2 Sequoia sempervirens
CATACACATTGCATTTGCATCATCATCATAATATAGATCTGTTAGTCTAAGCATCCGCATAAATCATCCATTGCATAATCATAGCATATCACATCATCCATGTCATCCATCATCACATCATATCATCATTTAAGTTGTTTAAAATAATATAGATTTGTTATTATAAGCATCTTAAAATCATCCCATTTGCATCATCGTCCATAACCATCCATTTTGAACCTCTTTATCGCGAGATCGACCCTCAAATGGAATCTTTTCGCTCGATCTCTCGAGGGGGCAATGTACCAGTGTACTTTCTGCTGGAGCATCCGAAAAATCAGAAATTTTTTAAATTTTGATCGCGGCAAGTTCATTCTTTGAACCAACGCAACAAGTACATTGCTTCAAAGAGGGGCAAAATGTAGACACACAAAATATGCATACAGGTCAATTCAATGGTTTAATCAAATAATACCATTTCATCTCTCATAAATCATTCACCTTATCTTGTGACATCCATTTAATTAAATAAATCAGGACTTCATTTAATTGAAATCCAATTCATATTTCTCCTTTTCTGATTTAAATAAATCAAATATCTAAGCCAAAGAGGTCAAACTCATCCTAATCATCATCCTAGCTAATTAATCCTGATTAAATGCTAATCCTCACCACTTGCATTCTCTAGATTTAGCCACTTGCACCAATAAATCAATTTATTGATTTATTAAAATCAACATTTTCACTCAACATGGAATATTCCCTAGAATTTAAAATAAAAAACAAGTGGACATGTACATCCAACAAGTCATTTATGAGCTCTTACATGGCTCTTCATGTCCCCTTCCAAAGATCAAACTCAACATTCATTGCACAAATTTGAATTCAAATTTCCCCCTTCTTAATGTACATTTCCCAAATCTTGCACATGCATCAACCACTCACCACTTGACAAGTGTCTTCCTCTCATTTGTCCAATCTTAGTCCCACATCCTCCATGTTTGGCACTCTTAGCATTTGAAAATCTTTAAATAGAGGCTTCATCCTCAAGCAAATCCTCCACAATTTCATCCTCAAATCATATGCAAAGTCACTCTCCTTGAGAACTGATTTTGCCCACACCATCTTCATATCACATTCATAGCAATTTCATCATTTAGCTTAGCTTGATCAAGGATTGGGAAAGGGCTTCTTTCCATAGAAGCACCAATCCAATATGAGATGACCTACTTCATGTTTTTCATGTGCTCATTTAGCTTGCATTTATCATTTGTTTGCATTTGAAAGCATTGATGTACCATTTCATATGGATGTTGTTATTTGCTTTGTTTTAAACTAACATGCTAATGTGTGTTGTTTGTTTTGAGCAAAATGCAGATTTCACCATCTACACCACCTAAACAAACAATGAATAAAATCTCAGCACTTGAAAATCTTTAAATAGAGGCTTCATCCTCAAGCAAATCCTCCACAATTTGATCTTCAAATCATATGCAAAGTCACTCTCCTTGAGAACTGATTTTGCTCATCCATATCATTCTTCATAGCAATTTCATCATTTAGCTTAGCTTGATCAAGGATTGGGAAAGGGCTTCTTTCCATAGAGGCACCAATCCAATATGAGATGACCTACTTCATGTTTTTCATGTGCTCATTTAGCTTGCATTTATCATTTGTTTGCATTTGAAAGCATTGATGTACCATTTCATATGGATGTTGTTATTTGCTTTGTTTTAAACTAACATGCTAATGTGTGCTGTTTGTTTTGAGCAAAATGCAGATTTCACCATCTACACCACCTAAACAAACAATGAATAAAATCTCAGCAGTATCATAACCTTAAACTTATTTGGTATGAATATTATACCATTTGCGGCATATTGGAGAAAATTATTATCAATTAGGCCTTCCTTCTCAGCTTGGTATACATGACATTGAAAATGTAAATCAACTTAAACCCCATGTCCCACCACAGTTGGAGGAAGAGGTTGTTCTCACTCATCTTAATGACATCATTCCTACTTTTCAACCTCCCTTGGATGAAGATAATCTTCTTGATGTTCCTACACGTACTACTAAGAAAAATCTTATGGCCACTTGGTAGGAAATTCACATTCTCAACTCAAGCTAGGTGGATGTCTTGGTCAATGTTTGAGTAGAACTTCCAATATCTACAACAAAAACTGGTGACAATTTTCTCTAGAAGAAAATGATAAGACAATCACATGAGATGTGAGACATAGCCTCATGTGCCAATGTATTTTATTAAATGCTATTGTATATTATTAAATATTGTACACAGACACGCTAGCCAATATCTACTCTTAAATGTTGCACATTTCTCTATGTACATTTCCCTTCCCTTAGAAGCTTTCTTCCTTTAGAAGCTCCCTTGCATATCCTCTGTATTCTTTATATATGCATGATAGAACGTACAAATAAATGTATTATATGTACTGTTGGAGCAATATATTGCCTCTCTCTTCTAACTGTTGCAATTGTCTTCCTTATTTCTTACCAAAAACACATAAATTCTAACAATTTTGAGTGTTTTCAACCAGATATCTCCTAGGATTTGGACAAATAATATTGTTCCCTGGTGGCTGACTGTTGACTTATACTCTACTCTCAAAGAGAATGAGCTGGTTCAACATGTAGTCAAGTTATTGCCAATATTATTCACTTACTCTCTTTTGGAGTTGCTCTGCATTTTGAGCATGGCCTCATTTTTATCAAAATAATGACACTAACATGTATTAATAGGCGAAAATAGTTGTCTTATTTTTTATTATGTCAACAAGCCCATTAGTTGTAGAGAAGCATATTGCCCTCCCACTATACTTTAAAATTTAAATAATAATCATCATATAATATTTCCCCGGCCAACCTGTCTTCTGCCATCAGATCTTTGGGTTCACTGAAATCAAATTCCTCCACCACATTCACCAAGCCATGTTTAACATGACCATCACTTAACATGGGAGGATACGCACTAGTTTTTAAACATGGGTCATGAAACCCTGTGACGAGTCATCTATATCAGTGAGCACCACAACCACCATTTGTCCTGGAATCCATCACAACAGCCCTAGTTGCAGTGTCTCTATTTTACTTGAGGATGCCATACCTCTCAACCACTCTTGTAACTAAGTCCAAGCTTATGAACTCGTTTTGCGACACCCTAGCAAGTCATCCTAACCCTGTTGATCAGTGTTACAGATGTTTAAGGCCCTTGAAGACTTCCCAAGGCCAATCCTTAAAAGAGTCTGGAGTATACGGCACTGTTGAACCATGAATCTTTCAAAACAGTGACTGCACCACCATGATTCACATCTAGGAATGCTTTGAGTCTAAATAGATCTTTTTAATTTTTCTGACCTTTTGGAACTTTGGACCTTCTTTAGGATGTGATGTTATTATCCTTCCACTTGGTATTTAGATCTGCAAATAAATGGTTCCAAATCTTAAATTATCCACATCTTGACTATATCACACGAGCATTTTTTGGAAGGGCGTTTTTGTACACAATCACCTACAACCACCACTGCAGTTATTCACTATATGACAACAGTGGCAGGGCTTCATTAGGTCACTATCAAGCTTACACTTTCTTGCTCTTATATCTAGCACTCATAGTCTGTCATTTGCATGCTGTGATTCCACTCCTGAAATGTATTGGGGTGACCTATAGGTTATCTCTCATTCTGCATTAGAGCTACCTTGGCAGCCTCATGTCTTTACTCTTCCACCACTTTTTCCACTGCTCAACTATTTTGTATAGGGTTTGGTGAACAAGTGACTATTCATCCACACACATATCGCATCCATCTTTCTAACTCCATTCATCACATGATCATCAAACTCCAAGAGATGGGTTGTTTTACAGTCATTCAAGAGTTTAGCAGATTTCCTCTAATTCAGTTTTGCATCATTGGGGTTTGCTCATTGATTGTGTCTCAATTAGATTTGCATCAATGGTGTCATTGAATTTTGATTAATCAGATTCATTGTATGAGAATTTACGATTTGGAAAATATAAGGTTTTATTCTCTAACCCTAAGTTATTTTTCTTTACAAACAAGAAAAGTAATCTGCTAACTTGCATTCTAGGTATGATTAAGGTTTCACTTCTATTGATTTTAATTACCATTCATTTCATTATTGCAGATATAATTAGTTGAATAGCCTTCTTTAGTTGCAACCCTTTATCTGTCCAAATGCTAGAAACCTTATCCTAAACCCTAGTTTGATTGCTTATGCTCCTTTCGTCAACCCTAGGTTAATTTAGATTATTTTAGTGACCGTCTTGCTTGATTTATTTTCTTGCTTTTTATTCTCCATCCTCTTTAGCATTGAACCTTTCTTCAGATATTTGTGATCACAGGACATCTCATTACAAAAAGTGCTCCATCTCATTTCTAAACCACAGCCTGACAAACAAAAACCTTTGCAGATGTTCGATTCAGACACAATGCATGACTATTACATTGACCTCAATGACATGAGCCAAAAAGGCAATATAAAAGAATTTTTAGGTGATTTTCAATATTAAACTCAAGAAGTACCTGTGAACTGCTTTACATGCACATTGATGGCTACTGAAGAAATACATCTAAGTCTCAAGATAAGTGTGAAGGCTGTTTAACCAAAAACATCTGATAAGGTTGTTTAGCTACCAGCCTAGCTGAACCTTAGGATGAACCACATGCAGAATCAAATGAAAAAGCAAATTCATCTTGGTATAGCTAGAAGTCTAGGAATACAAGAAGGGTGATCATGGCTAAAAATAGGATGCAATGAAGAACAATCAGCAAGAGAGACTTTGCTGAGTAAAAACTGATTGGATGAGCAAAGCAAAGGCTTGTACTTGGGATGCAAGGAGACATGGTAGGCTAGCCATAGGTGCAAAAACAAAACCCTGGTCCATTAAATTAGGGCAGGGAATGAAACTCAAACTGAAGAAGTTGTTAATTTATTTGAGTCAGATGAGTGTAATGTCCCCTTCCTAGGCAGTCAACAGGAGTTATGGTTAGTCTATCACCTTGGTCCCCGTAGACTAACATGGTGGTTAGGGGACCCCTCTAAGGAAGTTTGTGGCTAGTCACCCATTTGTGCTTAATTGGTGTTTTCCAACTCAATGTATTCCAAGGGTTTCACAATGTCCCTTTCGGAGCATTCTTTGGGCAATTTGTCCACACTTACTATTTTTAGTAAGTCACAAGGTGGTCACCGACCTGGTTAGTTGGCAGTACTTCTATGTTGGGAATGTCAACGAATTCTTACCATGGTTTTATCTTGGCAGTTATCATGGTCCAGAGCTTTAAGTTAAATAACATTAATATTAAAGATAAATTAAAAGATTTAACTTTAGCGTTATTTAAATATTTTAAGTGACTTTATGATTAAGGAGTTATAAGGGTTTTAAATGATTATTTATATCATAAAGTTGGCCGCCCAACTTAAGGGAGTTATAAGGAGATTAAAGTTACTTAAATAAAATAAATTAAAAAGCCAACTTGGCATGGGATTTGAGGAGAGGTATAAAAGCACTTTTGTGTGTTTTTTGCCATTGATGTTTTGGAGAAAATATTGAGAAGGGTTTGCTGGTTGGACTGAGGTCTTAGCTTTGTGAGGACGAAAAACCCTCATGAGGAACTTCAACTGCAGGATTGAAAGACATCCCAAGGTTGAATGTTGATCACTCCATTCAGGGGTTATGCTGGAGCTTCAAAGATTGTTTGATTAATTGTTTGTTTGAGGAAATTTGTGAGGTTTCCTCCGGAAACAAATTTCATAATAATTCAGGGTTTGAGGAATTTATTAGAGACTCGCAGATTTACTGACCAAATTCTCAGAATAAGGTATCTATTATATATTCTCAAAATATTGTCTAGAGGTCTATTTGGTGCTGATATATGATTCTGAGTACTAATCGTGGATATCAGATCTACAATATAGAAAGGACAAATCCCAGGGGAAATCAGTTGAGTAATTATCATATAATTCATGGCTGATAGTATTTTTCCTCAGCATTACAGCTTCTATTAAGAATCGGGGCATTTATGAGCCGCTTGGGAATCAAATAATTATTTAATACAGAACTTGTATGCCAGTAATTAGATGCCACTTATTCCTATGCTGTCTTCAGTAGCTGTATACTTGGGAAATGCCTCCAAGTATAGATATTCAAGGTGAAGAGAGTTAGGCGATTCATAGTCATTCGATGATATCCAAGTGAAGTTAATTCATCAAGCCGCAACACCTTTCAGAAGGTCAGCAAATATAATAATCTAGGTGACGTGGTAGAGAGTTAGCAGTCATACAGAGGAATTTGTGGGTTTGTGGAGTCTTTCGCCAAGCTGGGAAAAAAGACAAAGTCTACAGTCCAAAGTCATAACCAGCCAATAGACCGGTCAAAGGATAGTTTGCTGCCTTTATCAACTCCTACAGCCGCCACCTTAATACCTATGTGCTGCGAATCATTTTAGGAGGCTGCCGTGGGTTATTTGGATGCCATGAAGCTGATGTGGAGTGTATAGGGTCAGCCGAGTCAACGAAGGAAAGGAGCGATTGGGTGTGGGCAGAAGATGTTAAGGTCAGAAAATACAATTTATTGTTGATTATGAATATTTTATTATTACAATTTCCGAGATGAGCAGTTGCATCAGCTTTTAATAAAATATTCATATTTGCCCTTTGGTGAATAAAATATATTATATTGAATTGTCTTGAATCTGAAAATATATTCTCAGTAAACTCAATGTGTAAATTGTATTAAGCATTAAAACCTTTTGGAAACATCTGAAAATAAGTTGAGGAATGACATGACAATTGTTTGACAAAATGCCTGCATTGTCAAACATTGTAAAATCATAAAATTTCATGTCTTCCGGATTGGGGTGGGACATTACAATGAGATAATCAAGAAGAATCCAAACAACCATGTGATTCATTTGCAACAATTAAGGGAATATTTCGAAACAAACCTGCCACTTGTACATAGCTCCATAGAGAAGAGAGTTGATTGTGTTTGGTATTAATATTGGAAACCATCAAGAAATTCAATGTTCAAACTGCTAATAGTTCTATAACTCTGATTGGCTCTTTGAGATTTATGATTCTGTATCAAATGTTGAAATTTTGCATATACAAATTGACAGACCAAACATTGTTCTTGGCATATAATTATTATTAAAAAACTCAGTTGAATATAAGCTGAATAGAGATGAGAGTGTATCATGTCAAAGGATGGCCAATTGATGATTTCTTTATGGAATTGAGCAACCCCTTAAACAGATATTGACTTTGCTGTAAATTGCTTCCTCATAGAAAATTTCATTTCTTTGGCTATTCCAGAAAACACATGGAAAAATCAAATACAGTGCATCACATCCGTAGTTCAAAAACCTGGCGAGTACTCACCAAAAATTTCTAGGCGCAAGTAAAAGGAGAAAGTCACAATGTGTTTGCTAAAAAATTGCGGTGCATTTTTCCTTAAAAAAACTCATACCAAATTGTGTCTTCCTGCATAACTTGTGCCAAACAAAATAATCACCAAATGTTTTGAGATGAAAAGGGTCGCAATTTCATTATTTTCAACCAAACTGACAACGAGCACAGAATGAACCACAAACCATGAACTAGGGCACGAATTTGACGACTGTGGTACTGTGCATCTGTAGGTCTGTATGTTCTAAAATTCTTTTTTTTCAACTTTCACTGTATAACTATTTCGTCCTCTAAGCATGCTCTAAAACTCAAGGAAGTTTTTTAAAGTCCTGTAATAATCTCAATTCAATTTCGGAGCCTTCTTCCAGAAAATTAATAAAATAACTGAGGCCTGTTTATTTAGTCAGCAGAGAGAAGAGGTTCATTCTGTGTTTCATATGTCATGTGGAAGTTTGGTCAAAACCAATTTGGAATTGTAATTTGATTTCTGGTTTCTGTGACAAGGAATATTATCCTATTGTATCCTATTCAGAATGAGTACAATATGTAACAAGACAAAGAACAAAAAGAAAGATTCAGTCACCTCTCATTTGCAATGTCTTTTGTTTCCCCTGCATATTTTAATTTTTATACTATAGAGTGACAAGTCAAAGCAGACTGCCCAACATATAATTAATTGTCCAGTGATTCAATGTTAGAAATTTTGAATTGGAGAACTCAGTAACTAAGGATATAAAAGACTGTTTAGAAGGCAAATAATAAATTGATATTGAAACGGGAAGTTTATATACATACTGAAACTTTGAATTCATTTTTTGGTCTATGAAGTGTATTGAACTCTAAATTTGATCTATATATGAAGGAAATCAGTAATATGGTGCATAAATTCAGTAATATGCATGTTTTTAAAGCATATTTTTAAAAATCAATGTAATTTTTTAATGTTCAATAAATTTGCCAAGTTATTGCCGAGTTTTTTAAAATTTTGGGTCAGCTGAGTAATTGAGTCCAGGTTTTTGAACTATGATCACATCAAGTCCTACAGAGGCATTCATGGATTTCAAGAGTTAATTAATAAAGACTAAAGTAAGAGTCTTTCCCCTGATAGAGCTAAGGAGGATGTGATAATGCTAGCCCAAGTTCCTAAAATTTAATATTGAATGTATAGCAAAATGATTAATTGCTTTGGGTCATATAGTGTGGCTATAAGACTTCACCCATTTGGTCCAGTGGCGTTGGTGAAGGAAAAGGCCTATTGCATGTGCATTGATTAGGAAGTTAAACAAATGTAGTTACTACAAGTTGTCACAAGAGCTACAAGGTACCAAATACTTTTCAAAGGTTGATTTGCATCCACTATACAATCAGATATGAGCAGGAGCAAAGGACGTATAAGGAATTCTCCACCACAATACATGATATTAATCATTTCTGGATGCCTTTTAGATTCACCAGCACCCCAGCTACCTCCCAGGCAATGATCCGTCCACATCCTTGTAAATTTGTAACTGTAGTATTTGATAAAATACTTGCTTAAAGCCAAGAAATGTGGTACATTTAAGACATCACTCTGGAGCCTTTGAAGACTAATCAGCCATTTCCATGTGCATTTTTTGTCACAAAACTGGAGCATTTATGGCAAATAGTCTCAAGGGTGTGAAAGTGGAGCCCAAAAAATAAAACATAATTCTAAGTGGCCAACACTCAAGAATGATGTTATGACAGAGATTTTAGTCCTAGGCAGTTTCAAATGCAATTTGTGAAAGGATCTGCCAAGTTTGTTTCTTCACTGATAAATTTGTCAAAGAAAAATATTTTGAATGAAAAGCAAAAAAGGAGTTTTTTAAGTTAAAAAGGTAAAAATATCCCCATTATGGATCGTATCAGGATATCGACACAACAGCAAGACAAACAATGTGTAATGAGCCTTGCTCAAAACTGTTCACAAATTCCCCTTATTTGCTACTTGTAATTTTGTCAAACAGTTCTAGTGCAACCTTGTGACTTGCTGTTGTAGGGTTTCAGTTTAAGATGCTTTGATAGAAATGAATGCTAAGGCTGATTTAACACTTCTACAATGCCAATAATCTGATCATGAATGCAAAATGCAATTCTTTTGGACTTTCCAATGAAAATATATGAGAACTAGGTATGCAATGCTTAGCTACAGCAAGTAGGCATTAAGTCAAACACTTGCCATGCAACATAACATCTACAGTTTAATTGCAAGAACATCTATGGTAATCAGCAACTTATATCTCCAATTATTATTGTGAATGCATCAATACAATGATAACAGCAAATGGCCAAGACTCTTGGCAAGTACAATATGATAAATGCTTAAGACTGATATAGACTGTCATCTACAGCCGTACTTCTTACTATGCAACTAAATTGACATCTAACATGCATGGGACAAACAATGGAACCTGGAAATGAAGTCGCCTTGGAGCTGTGATGAAGAAGTAAGCAATATCCTATCATAATATGCCTCTCTTGTAAGCAGATCGAACCCTGGACCAGTCGCCCCTGTTGCAGATGTAGTGGCAGATATTAAATAATTGGGAACCTTTGAACACTTCAAATCGCCTTCAAAAGGGTCGTCCTTCCTCCTCAAACCATGCGCCACCCTCTTTGAGTGAAATCGATATTTATTGAAGGCTCCTCATGCAAAGTCGTAGCTCTTATGTTCTTCAATTATGCTGATATGAAAATCTGAATCTTCAAAGTAATAATCTTCAACTGTTATGGACTCCAAAATGTAGCCAACAACATCCAATAGTCCTCCTAAGTGATGCGCCCAAGGTGAGAGACAAACCGAACCAAGATGAATAAGCTCCAAATAAAATCGAAGTATCTTCAAGCTGGTAATAATGGCTGATAACAAATCTGTATGCTGATATGATCAGGACTGATGCAAACTATACTCTTATTTGAAGTTCGACTATATCTCCTAGCTCCAAAATGATTGCCAATATGAACTCCAAATCGAATCGTGCAAAGTTGGCTTTAGCCACAATTTTTGCCCTAATGAAGTGACTGAAATATCACCTCCAATCTGCAACCCTTCAAGAGATATTTCACTCCCTCAGTTATGCTATCAATGGGAGTTTTCGTTCCCAAAGACAAATTGATTATCTGCAGACCACTTGGCTCTACAAATACTCAAGAAGAAATCATCAATCATCAATATCAAATCTGCCTGCCGAGAATGAAGCCCAAGACGTCTATTTATTCTTTTTCTCCACTTTCTCCAAAACTTCTAGAACATTATTTTATTTTATTTATTAAGTGACTTTATAAAATATTTTATAATTCAAGTCACTTTATTAAATTAATTAAATATAAAGTTACCTTTTAATATTTATTTATTTGATAACTTTATAAATAATTAACTTAATACCACTTATTTATTTAATTAAAATAATTAATTAGTCATCCTCATAAAATATTCATTATTTTGGACAACTTAATTAATTAAATTAATTAAATCGAATTACCTCCAAAACGGGGACATTACACAATGTTAGTAATCAAACCCAACAGGTCTAGGATAGAGAAAGACCATCACCAAACCACATTTGGAAGGACAAGAATCCATTGACATTAAATGCCCATTCCAGTGTTATATTTGGCTCACTAATTCAGGACTCCAACCCAACTTGTTTTTTCTATCAAGTCCAAAAATTTACATTTATTATAGTACATTAATCTATTTAAGTTTCAAAACCAAGGTTCATAGCAATATCCCCACGAGCTACTGCAAACGAGGATTTGATTAGTCCCACAAGTTTCTTCTTACTAAGAAATAAATCACGTCGCCATATCAAAGACCCACAAACAACCTCAACGGAGCCTTAATGATATATAATCCTCAAAAGTTATTTTGAATGAGAATTTTACCCAGATCTTATCCCCACAAGTTATGTCGACTGAGTATTCAACCATATCTCATCCCCACAAGTTACCTCAACTGAGGATTTAGACAAACAAGTGTAGAATATTTATGGTACAACAGCAACATTTAAGATAGTCAAATAGAATTATGTTCAGACAACGAATTATTTTCTTGGCCAAACATATACAGCAGTCAACATGATATTCAACTTCCAATAAAATAAAATACATAAATCAACAAAAATAAATGGCACCAATTCTTTGGTCAAACCTTAGTACATCAATGATAGATCAAACAAGTAGAACACTGTTCACACCAATGACAATTAAGTATATAAGAAAGTTAACCATCACTATTGTAATGTCACTTTTCCCTCTAAAGTTGTTTAAGTATTAGCAGCAGACTTAATAGACTAAGTTTTAGAGTTAAGGTAATTTAAATTAAGGTAAAATGATGTGAATAACTAATATAAATTAACTAATTAAGGTAAGTTTTAGAGTTAAGGTAAAATGATGTGAATAACTAATATAAATTAACCAAGGTAACTATAATATGTAATAATTAGAGAAGGATTCTTAAGTAAATAATTAACATAGCGAACTGAATACACATCCATATAATTCAATCAGATTAACATCAAAATCATACAAACAATATTCCCAATATATTGTAGAATCAATGGTTTTTAATACTTATCTGAATAACAGCACTTGGAAAAGCCACTCTCACCCTAGGAAGATGTCAATGGTGCTGGCTCTTGCTATGGAACAATCTAGGAGAAACCAGTTCCTTTCGGAACTCAGCGCACTATTGCACTCTACACAAGTGTTGGTTCAACAGAACAATGCTCAACACAAGTGCACACCAGCCCCTAGCCAGGACTGTCTTGGGTGTACATTGTACCCTGAGTTGGACACACGTTGTGTGCCCCCTTCTCCAATGCCCATCACTCACCAACCACTTTCTTCTTCCTTGAATGTTCTCCATGCCTTTTCCAAGTCTCGCATGAATTCCTTTATATCCTTTTAAGGAGTGTTTTCCAAACCATCACGCCTTTGTCATGTCCCTTCTCGCTGACATCTCTCAGAGGGACGATTGGCTATCACACTCCACTTAGGGCTGATTGTTTGATAGAGGGTCACTTCGAGCTTGGCTCACTTCTCAGCTTAGCGTAGATTGATCGCCGGGTCTTTCGCTCTCGCTCAATCCTGAGGCTTTTGCAGAAGTTGCTATTTTTAGCAGCTCCTCGCAAAGTGCTGTGGGACCCCGCTATTTTAGCAAAGATGGCTTTGGCGGCATCCGAATCACTTCGAGTTACAAGACGTATCGGAACAGAAACGGATAATTAATCTGAGAAATATTAATATTTAATTACATTGATTAAATATTAAATTAATGTTTATAATATGAAGTTGTAATTTTAAATTATAACTTTAAGTGATTGCCTTGAGGGGTGCGCCATCATTAAAGGGGGCCAGTTTGACATTTAAATTATATTAAAATATTCAGCTGAGAACTATGGAGAAATTAAAGAATTAAAAGTGAATATTTTAATGAAACCCTATTCTTAAGGAAATCGCACTTTTCAGCCTTATAGTGCATTTGCCTTGGAAATTGAGCCATTATGAGATTATTGAATTTTGAGAACTGATCAAATTGATCTGAGCACAGACTTTAGGGTTTGAACTCGACTTCCTTGGGGAACGAGCCATCTCCAGCGGAAAGCAATTCAGAGAGTGTGAAATATCGCTTGATCTATTGCCAACAGAGGTTTTCTCACTCAGAGGAAATCACAGATCTTCAGAGGAATTAATATCTTCAGAGTTTATTCAGTTGTTTGCATACAGAGTATTTCATTCATTTGGGCGCATCATATTCAGAGACTTAGGCATTGATTTGAGGAGGCCGTACCAATCATTAAAGCTGTTGTACCTGGCCGTACCTGTACAGGCCATACCATCTTGCCTGGAGCCGTCCTTTGCTTAGAAGGTGAAACGCCTATCTTATTTGCTTCTTATCAGTTCCAGTATTGGCGCACACTTATTGAGCAACATCAGGGATCATCAGACAGAGGGAGGAGAAGATCTTCATTGCAGCCGTACCATTTTGTACCTTTCAGCTGTGACAGAAAATTACCAAGTTTTTCTTCAATAAAATATTGTTATTCTTTAATGCATGTTTCCAGATCTTGATGTATTGTTGCCAGTTGATGAAATAAAGAAAACGCCTTTCATCTAGCTTGTATTTTCTATACTTATTGAAGATCTAGCATTTTTTAAGAATTTATTATTATTTTTCTGGAAAAGCCGTACCTTCATTAATTGCATTGAAAACCCAAAATTTGCAAAAAAAATCACAAAACATCAAAAAACCTTCAAAAACTTCAGAAAGACCGTCAGAGACAGAAAAAGGGGAAACTAGGGTTTCTACAGTGGTATCAGAGCTAAATCCTGCCATCCTTAGGGTTTAGCCATCACATGCAGCCAGAGGAATTTGATACATACAGGTATTATACACGCAGATGTG
>VDFB02232972.1:0-22214 GCA_007258455.2 Sequoia sempervirens
ACACCGATATCCATTTCCCTCGTAACATTTGGAGGTGTTTCTACAACCAACATCTGAAAATAAAACAACAAATTATTCAATCACAAAAAGTTACAATAACGATCCACGTCACATGACTTATAATGTATGAGATCTAATGAACAAAATTTTGAGTAAGAGTATTAAACTATATATTTTTTATTATCATGCTTACTATTTTCCCTATCCATATCTTGTTCGAAAGGACGTGTTTTTAGGCTTTTACCCATAGTAGCAAGCCGCTGAACCATTTGATTAAATGATTTCGTAGACATGTATGATAACTATAGTGGCATAGAGAAGGTAGTGAACTATTTGAAAAAATGCCTCAAAAAGAAATGGGGTCTTGTGGTGATGGCATGCCATTACAAACAAATGCACATCATGGCATTCCATCAAGATAAGACCGCATTTATTCCAGGCATTTTTTCAAAAATTTCATTGCCTTCTCTATGGTATTATTGCTTACTATTATGCTTTGATAGATATTTTTCCAAGCATCCATATAGTTTGTTGGAAAGCACCTATTTTAGGCTTTTAACCATAGCAGCAATTGCAAGGAAGTGAGTAGTTTGATAAAATGCTTTGGTGAACATGTATGAAAAATGTGGTATCATAGGAAAGGTGGTGAACAATTTGAAGAAATGCCTCGAAGAAATGTGGTCTCATGTGGTGATGGAATGGAATTCCATCACCATGAGACTGCATTTCTTTGAGGCATTTTATCAAACTACTAACTAGTGCAGGAGCTCCTAGGTTACTAGTTGCCTCTCATACAAATTTTTTTGTCTAGATTGAATGCCCATTTGTAAATTCATGTAAAGGTCATATAAATACCTACTTCATTGTATTTAAGGTCCTTAGGTGGTCACAAAAAAAAAGATTTCCAAATGTTGCTAAAGATGGGAAAAATTGTAAAAAGGAAAAGAAGCATGGAATATTAAAAGTCACAAGGAAGTTTAGGTAGTTTCACTCGATGAGGGAGATTCAAAAGGTAGTTATCTAATTCAAAATATATATAAAAGCATGTGAAAGGTGGGAAGAAGAAAAGATTTTGTATTCTTTAATCATTTTCAATAAATAAAGTTCCTTATTCCTGTTTTCACTGTGTTTCATTCTTGAATTCAGTTCTTGCACGGGCTATATATTTGTTTGTTCACTTTATGCGAGGTGTTAACAATCATCTAGTGATGTTTTGAAGAGTTACCATCAAATTTAAAATCCAAGGTTTTTGTGGTCTATCAGATTAACCAATCAAGGGTTTTGAGGGTCATTTAAGGCTTGAATTCACCATCCCACCAATGTAGATTTAGGAGATTGGTGGGATGGAATGTATAGAAGGTTTTTAGAATGTTTTAAGCAATTTGTGAGTGTACAGGAATAGGGAAATCAAGAAATCTCTGATTGGTTGTTGAATCATATAGGAAATACAAAGTTTCCTTCATGGAAAGCATGGTTTCAGGGTGGTGTTCAATGCAAAAGCATGCATGAAGGTGGGTGGTGAGTTTCTAAAGCTTATGCAGGCTATTTCCATGGTGTTTGTGGTGGTGGTAGGAGTATTTAAGGTTTGTAAGTACCTTATGCAATAAACCCTCCTTTGTAGGGCTTGATTTGTGCATAGAATAGGGGTTTTTTGGAATAGTGATTTATGGAGCCTTTTTGTCGCTAAAAATGTTTGATTCTTTAGTTTTGTGACATGATGAATGAATTTTTTCAGTCCTTTGGTATTTTGGTGATAAAATATGAGCACTTTATTTGTAATTTAGGCCTAAATTAGTAGCCCTTTCCAACAAACAATTCAAGAATTTGGTAATTTCTTTATGACAAGATACTGAGAAATTTTGATATGTTATGATGTGTTATAAAAGGCTCCTGAATGTACATTGGGAATGTGGATATACAAAGTGAATGGAAAGGAATCACCCGATTAAGGGATATGTGACCTACAGGCAAAATGGTGGTAAGACTGTAAAAGTGTGTAATTATGTAAATACAGAGATTTAAACGTTTATTTTGGCATAGAACCATCAATGTGAAGATATCAAAGGTGTGTGAATGGTTTGGTGAAGGCCTTCAGGCCAAACATGATGATTTGATATGTTGTAGCAATATGTTTCTAGGTGGAAATGGTAATTTGACTGTAAGAACTTATGAATTTGATAAATCAGTATTATGTGGATATGAACTAGGTTTGTTTTAGTCAAAAACATGATGTGAACAATGTCTTGGAAGTCAGATGAAATGATTGAGGTGTAAATCATTGATTGTAGTATCTTGGTCTTGAGGAACTAGTTGGTAAAAGTGAAAATTTGGTGAGTTGTTTAAGGAATTGAAAGATTCGGAGCTCTTTATCAGGTTTTTGCTTTGAATTCAAATAAATTGATGATGATAAAGGTGTGTTAGGATCTGATGGATATAGGTTATAACATGAAAGATTGGTTTTTGGTTATTTTTCCTAGGTAAAGCAAATTGAGTGGAAGGGTGCCTTGGTGAATGATGAAAGAGTGGATTGTTTAGTGACTCTAATTAGATTTCTTGTGCACAGATCAGTCATTTTTGTTGATAAATAAGATGTTTGAAGCTTGAGGATGATAAGAAGTATTGAAATGAGTTGGCTTGTTGTTGCCTTGTGGTTTGCAAATGAAACAATGTGATTTTTGATGAAAATAGAGAAATTTTAGTTGCTTATTCAATTTGATCTTCTCCTGATTCAATTGGAGTGAGATGTACCCTGATGATTGAGTGTTTTGATATGATGCTCTACATCACTAACTACCTTGTTTATGCTATTGCTTACTATTATCATTTCATAGATTTTTTCCAAGCATCCATAGTTTGTCATGGTGGTGCACCTTTGCAAGCACATGCCTCCATGTGAAGTAATTGCATCATGCTGCTTATGTTGACTTTCTAAACAGCTATATTGTATAGTTGAAATTTTGTCATCTATCAACATCTAGTTATTAGTTATGGAGATCTGAGTAATGCTTTTGAGAGTTTGAATGATGTGTAATGCAAGCGTAACCAACAATATGAATATAAACTACACAAATCTATTAAGTAGAATTCATTAGTTAAGTTCTCTTTATTTTATTGCCTCTGTGTATGTTTGAGTAAATCCACTAGCACTAGGAGGTGTTTTCTTGAAACCTCTAATATTAGTCTATTCAACATCCAAAATCACATATTAAAATACCATTCGTAAAAC
The DNA here is from genome assembly GCA_007258455.2 of Sequoia sempervirens. Lineage (NCBI taxonomy): Eukaryota > Viridiplantae > Streptophyta > Pinopsida > Cupressales > Cupressaceae > Sequoia > Sequoia sempervirens. The sequence goes on from VDFB02232972.1 coordinate 3,227, forward strand.
AATGCTATTAACATGTAATAAATTTATAATTTTTTACTAGTTACATGCCCCATTGATAGTTGTACTGTAAAAATAAGTAGGTGGAGGACCGGTGTATCCTAGTCTCAACAACGTGACCACACGAATTTTATTAAAATAATAAAACTAAAATTAATCTTGCATTTCATAATTGAAATTTAATAAATTAAAATTCAATGAACATGTTGACTTTTACCTAAGTATCAATGCCATATGCATGATACAAAATAAATTATCATCCTCTCCATCCCACAGTAGATGCATATGGATCATCGCGTGGCGACATCACGAGAATCATATGTAGCACATCCTCTTGAATTAATACGATTAGGGTCATATGAACAAATTACCATGCTGCAAGATTGACACACATGGGTTAAAGGCCACCACACGAAGACTTTACTCCTAGATGACCTTTGTACAATAGGGCCTGAAGTATGATGGATGACACTCAGTCAAAGTGTTGATCACCTGTGTCTCTATGTCGACACTCTCCTTTGCAATGACAAGAACCACAATCTGCTCATGAGGCGGCCTAGCGAGAGGTTGTCTCCCTTTCTGCATAGGATCTAGCTGTGCACCGAGCCTATCTTGAGCTAACCCCCCACCTCTCCCTTGGAACTCCCTCATATCAAAATAATTTGGGATAATACAAACTCGCTGTATAGTTTCCTAAGAAAATATTGGGGGACTTCACAATTGTTGCATGGTGGGTAATCAAAGACCAAGTACTGGACCTATCATGAAAATGGTTCATAATCTCTTGGTTGTGGCACCAATGAATAGGAAACCTCTTACGTGAGGCTAAGATTTTGATGTGTTCTAGAAGTCCGATTGAATACAAAGAGCACAAATCACCTTTAGTAATTTTTTAAATCTTTTACTTGTTTATATGATAGTTTATTTGCATAATAATGCCTAAGTACGCCTACCTCCTATCTTGCCATCCAGGTTATTTGTTGGAGTAATTGAATCTACATTTTTTAACATCTCACCGTAAGATTTGCTTTAAGGGTCATTCTTTTCATGGTTGAAGCATGTGGTTAAAATCAAATTTCTTGATGGTAGAATAAAAATGATTAATGGTGTGTTTCATATGCCTGGATTAGCACAAAATTTGTTATCTGTGAGAAAACTAATAGATGTGCATGTGTAGGTAGTATTTTTTGATGCAAGATACAAGATGGTCAAAGGTACTATGGTGATTGCTAGAGGTGTTAAAAATGGCACATTGTATAAGCTTGATGCATGCAGCCTGTGGTGGCAGAGTCATGGAGAGGCAGAGGGACAGGTGGGTTTTGGGCCCTGGGGTGTGCCTGTAAGAGGCTTTATGTTGTAACTTAAAAGCTTGTACATTGGAGAAAAGGGTCTAAGGACCTTGAAAAATAAAAACCTTGTTGAAGATTTGTCTAATTGTAATCTTGAATTCGATTTCTGTGAGAATTTCATTTATGGAAAACAAAACCACATTTAGTTTTACTTGAGTTCTCATAAATCTTGTGGTGTATTGGATCTTATTCATTCTGATGTGTTTGGTCCTATAGATGTTCCTTTGATTGGTAAATCCAGATATTATGTTTCATTTATTGATGATTATAGTAGGAAATTATGGGTATATTTTCTAAAGAGTAAACATGAAGTTTTCAATCGATTTAAAGAGTTTAAAGAAATGGTTGAGTTGTAGAATGGAAAGAAAATAAAATGTTTGAGGACTGATAATGGAAATGAATTTTTCTCTAATGTTTTTGATAGATTCTATAAATATTGTGATATTCATAGAGAAAAGACAACTCCATATTCTCCATTATAGAATGGTGTTGCAAAAAGAATGAATAAGACACTAATGAAGAAGGTTAGGAGTATGTTGAGTGGTGGATATGGTGCAGGATCATGATAGACCCAAAAAGTGGCGATATGATGGGTATTTGTAGGAGTAGAAGTAGCTGTGACTATTTTTTACCCAAAATTGATGAAATGAAAAAGGGTTTTTAAAGGAGATTCTCAACTTTAGACCAATATAAATTATGCTTTGCTTTGAATTTAATAAATAATTATTATTCATTTTCTATTTGAATTAGGACTAAAGTCGATTGATAGGCTAATTGAAAAAACATCTATAGCTTTCAGCGGTATCATTTTTGAATCAAATATGCCCCACATTCTATGCTTCACATACTATAGGATTAAAAAGAAAAATTGAATTTTATGGAAGTTTTATTAAAAGGTAAAGGTGGTTAGACATCTGAGAGTTTTATATTTTTTAAAAGTTGTAATAAAAAATTCATAATTAATTATTTACTTGAAAAAAATTACAAAAAAATAGCCATCCACACATCTGAACATGAGGTCTCTTACTTATGTTTGAATCTTATAAAAAATATTATCATTTATTGTGGTTAGGGTGGTCAGACCAGACTCCCTGCTTCTTATTTTTTTTCCTTGAAATTTAAGTACTCTTGCATTGAAATTTCAAATTTTTCATAAAATAGATTTTTTTTTTTTTAAAATAAACCTAGTTGTTTAGAAACTACATTCAATTTGCTACATATTCTATTTTTACATATTTTTCAAATAATATAGATAACTTATTCAATTTTTTACGTCAAGTTTCCTAACTCTAATTTTTTAATTTTTTTTGCCACTTAAGGGCCTGTTTTTTCCATGATGATTTTGCACATACCCTGGTGTTGGTCTAGAAGAGAGGTTTTTGGCTAAAGTTGTTGCCACTTCCTATTACCTGATTAACAGGTCTCTTACATCGGCTCTTGTTGATAAGATGCCTATAGAGGTATGGTTGGGTCACGAGCCTTCATTGAGGCATCTTAGAGTTTTTGGTTGTGAGGCATATGCACATGTGCCAAAGGAGAAGCGAACAAAGTTGGAGAACAAGGCTATGAAATGTATCTTCATTGGATATAGTTATGGTATGAAAGGATACAAGCTTTGCGATCCTGCTGCATAAAAGGTAATATTTAGTAGAAGTGTTACTTTAGATAAACTAAGCCTTCTTTTGTTACATTGTAGCTAGAACAAAGTAAACAAGAAGATGTGATTCAATTCCTTCCTACACCTGAGAAAGTTGAATCAAGGCCCAAGGATAGATAAGAAGTTGAGGAGAGCTCATCTAGCTCTGGATCTTCAGAAGAGGAGGAAGAACATCCATTTCAACTTGTTTGTGGTCTACAAGGCATAGAAAACCACTTGAAAGGTATTCACATAATGATTGGAGATGTATTTTTTATTTGAATACTAACATGGAGGAACCCAGATCTGTAGAAGAGGCACTAGGTATGAATGATGCAAAATCTTGGAAGATTGCTATGGATGAAGAAATGAAATCTTTGAAAAAGAATTATACATGGGATCTTGTACCATTTCTTGAAGGACAAAAAACTATTGGTTGTAAATGGGTGTTCAAGAAAAAGATTGGTTTGGTTGGAGGTATTGAGAAGTACAAAGCAAGATTGGTTGCGAAAGGTTACTCTCAAGTTGAGGATGTTGATTATGGTGAGATATTTTCCCCTATTGCAAACATGACATCCATTAGATTTTTTCTTTCTATTACTACTAATTTTGATTTAGAGGTTGAGCAAATGGATGTGAAAACTACTTTCCTTCATGGTGATTTAGAGGATGATATTTATATGACATAGCTAGAGCACTGTGTGGTGAAAGGTAAAAGTAAGTTGGTTTACAAATTGAAGAAATCTTTGTATGGCCTAAAACAGAGTCCTAGGATGTGGTACTAGAAATTTGACACATATGTGTTGAGTTTGGAATTTGAGCATTCTAAACTAGATCATTATGTTTATTATAAAATTGATGGTGATCATTTCCTATTTATTGCATTATATGTTGATGATAAGTTATTTATTGGTAGAGGGAAAGGTATGATTTCAGAATTGAAATCTCAACTTTCTACTAAATTTGAAATGAAAGACCTTGGTGCAGCTAAACAAATTCTTGGGATGGAAATTAAAAGATATCTAGAGTGAACAAAAAGCTATGGCTTGGCCAAAGTAAGTATGTCAACTCAATTTTACAGAGGTTTGATATGCAGGATTGTAGACCATTGTGTGTTCCTATTTCAGTTGGAAAAAAGTTATCTATTTCAAATTGTCCAACATCTCCATCAGAGATGAAAGACATAGGTAGAAAGCCTTACCATAGTGCAGTTGGAAGTTTCATGTATGCTATGGTTTGTACTAGATTAGACATTTCCCAAGTAGTGGGATTTCTTTTAAGATATATGTCTAGTCCTAGTAGAGTTAATTGGGTTGTAGTTACAAGAGTTTTTAGATATTTGTGGGGTACCTTAGATTATTCCTTATGTTATCATAGTAATATGAATGAAGATGAATTTTCCCTTGATATTCATGGTTATGTGGATTCAAACTAGGCAGGTGATGTTGACAACAGAAAATCCACTAGTACTTATGTGTTTACTTTATTTGGTGGTGCAATTAGTTGGATGAGTAAGCGATAAGCTATGGTTGTTTTTTCCACTACTAAAGTAGAGTGTATGGAAGCTACTCATGCTTGTAAAGAAGCCATTTGGCTTAAGAGATTGTGTTCAGACATTGGAATAAAACAAGGTGTAGTTACAATTTATTGTGATAGTCAAAGTATGATATGTTTAGCTAAGAACCCAACATTTCATGCCAAGACCAAGCACATTGATGTATACTATCATTTTGTTAGAGATATGGTCGAAGATGGTATGGTGAAGCTGGTTAAGGTAGAGACTTTGATGATTTTTTTTGATTCTTTAACTAAGCCTATGAGCACAGAGAAGTTCAGATGGTGTTAAGAGACTATGGGCCTTTCAACCCCTAGCAATTAAAGAGACAATGTTTACACCCTCATGTTGCTCTTGCAAGGTGTTTGACAAGTGGGATGTTTGTTGTGAAAATGTGTTTCAACCTTGTAATTATATACGGTTTATTGTTGATAGAGCACACACACACACACACACACACACACACACACACACACACACACACACACACACATATATATATTTCCTAGTTACATCGATAGGTGTATACAATGGCAACAAAGAGAAAAGTGTGAGCGTGTTAACTTTTTTAGGAAACTCCTAAAATGGATGACATACATTAAATAATGATATATTATGAATTTGGACCTTTCATTGTTAGGTTTTACTAATGTTGGATATTTTGTTGGCCCAGGTCTTGCCCTAGAATGTAACCCTATTTTATGAGGATGTTGTACTATGACTATGGTAAACAGTGATGTTTTTTGAGAGTTTTATAGTAGTATTGTCTCTTGGTCTCTGAGTGGTGATAATCCTATGTGAAGCTTTCTTTGCAATTTTATTGCAATCTTTGTAGTTTCTAAATAATATAGTGGGTGGATTTTGGAGTGTGGGGTTTCTCTCTCGAAAGGGTTTTCCCTGCGTAAATTACCATGTCATGGTATGCATGATATTTATGTTTATTCTATTTCAGTTTCTATAATTGTTAAAGACCTGTAAAGTTTTGTATTATTCTCCTCTCAAGATTAGTGTAGGAATTTTTTTTGCCACCTCATCTTTCTTATAGAATCCTCACATCAAAAGTGGAAGAAGATGGAGAAGGAGAAAATGTAGTCATGACCTTTGTATGAGGCATGTCAATGTGCTTAAGGAAATGATGAAGATTTGGTAAAGAGGTGATCAGGGGAGGCTTTGAGGAACAAGTGATGAATAATTGCACCTATTTAGGGTGAGGTTCATCAAGATCCGTTGATGAATTTGGAAGCAAGATAGAGGCAATGGGAACATAAGTAGAAATAGATGTAGAAACAAAGGTAGAAGAAAAAGAAGAAATAAAATCAGAGGGTTCCCCTTAGACTTCTACAAAACCTCACATTCTTGGTCCAATGCCTATTGATGACATTTACACTCGTGCACAAGTTGATTGCAATGACTATGGGTACTAGGAATAGTAGGCAGAGAAGACTTTGGGGGATCCTATTCTACTACAGGAGTAGTCTCCATGACTATTTTTGGTTGAGAACATGCTCCTAAGGAGGGATAGGGGCATGAGTAGAGACAAAGATAGGGGTGTTAGTGATGAGCTCCTTTCCTTTTGTTTATTTTGGTGTAGCTGGAGGAATGGGAGGAGGCCTCAGAGGCCAAGATGCAGGAATGATAGAAGAAGGACCAACTTCATAGGTATGCTTCCCCTTATCATAGATGGTGGGTTAGGAATAATGGGAAAAACAAATCAAATTGAAGACTTGGGGTTTAGATATCCACAACATCAATACCTTTATTTTTCTTGTGGGTATGTGTAGGATAATGATGGGCCAAAAAGTGGTGATATGATGGGTATGTGGCTAACGACTTTTTTTTACCCAAAATTGATGAAACAAAAGGGGTTTTAAAGGATATTTTCAAATTTCCACCAATATAAAGTATTCTTTACTTTGAATTTAATAAATAATTATTATTCATTTTCTATTTGAATTATGACTAAAGTCCTAATTGATAAGCTGATTAAAAAACATCTATAGCTTCCAAATGGTATCACATTTTTGAATCAAAATATGTGTCATTCTATGCTTAGCATACTATAGGATTAAAAAATTGAATTTCATGAATTTACAGTAAGCTAAGGTGGTTAGACATCACAGTTCTTATATTTTTAAAAGTTGTAATAAAGGCTATAATTAATTATTTACTTGAAAAAAATTACAAAAATATATATATGCATCACATGGGTTATGAGTGTCTACTTATATCTAAAATATTATAAGGAAATATTATCATTTAATTGTGGTTGGTGGTGGGGCGGGGCACCTACTTATTTTTTCAAATTTAAGTACTACTACATTGAAATTTCAAATTTTCACCAAATAGACTTGAAAAATAAAATAAACCTAGTAGTTTGAGAAACTACATTCAATTTGCTACAGATTCTATTCTTATATATTTTTGAAATAATATAGATAACTTATTCAAAATTTTATGTCAAGTTTCCTAACTCTTATTTTTCTATTTTTTTTGGCACGTAAGGGCCTTTTTTTCCATGATGATCCTACACATACCCTTGTGCTAGGTACAGTAGATGGAATTGAGGACACTGCTCAAGGTGGTGAAGTCATAGAAGTGGAAGAATAAGGTATATGGGCAAGATCCTGCTTGTCCTTAGCCTTTGAAGAGGAAGGCATAGAGGACAAGGCACACTATTGTCCATGTATAGAGGCCTTCATGGAGATTGAATGATATGAAGATAGGAAGGGGCTATGACTCTTGTCTTATACCTATAATAGGCCTTGCATAATAAATATCCATGGGGTTGTAAAGGTCCAATTGGACCGGGCCATAAATGACCTAGAGAGAAGCCCCCATGTGACACAAGTAGTTTATACCTAGTGTCTTAGATGGTAGGTGTTGTGCCATCATGGGGAAATTTTAGACATTTGTGGACAATTGAAGCGACCGTATTCATAGAGACTAGCCATGGAATGCCTAGTCTTACCTTGAATAGGTTGGATTTAGGTATGAAAATAAATGAGACAATAATATATTTAGGCCCAACAAGGATTGGCAAAGAAATAAAACTAATAGAAGGGACAAGAAAGCCATCATGAGCACAGATGGTGGTCTTTGACTCCTCATACTTATCCTTATGTAAATTATTGATAAAGAGGGTCTCCTTTGTAATTAAATTAACCCTATTAGTAGGGTCAACCATAACACTAATTGTGATGTTTCTGTTGACCTAAGCTAGGATGTATAGTAGAGAAGGTTTCCTATTTAGAGGTAAGTCATGTACTATGAATATAATGTCATGATTTTTTTCCACGACTTGAAGGAGGAATAGAAGTGAATGAGAACATGTTCACATACTTAGAAGGGCTAGGATCAACAAATGAAGAAGAAGCAACCGTTATCAAACTACTAGAATGAGAAGGGAAAGGATCTGTGTATATATGTAGTTGGTTGTTAGGCTTCGCAATAGATTTATTAGAATTTTATTTCTTACCATCAAGTCAGATGGTACTCTTATCTATGTGGTATTGGATGAAATTTCGAAGGCACACACAACATTTAGTATCATAGTGAGGGACTCGAGGGTATTAAAAAAAAAAAATGCATCATACCATCTCAGATAAGGCTAGGACAACGGTCTTATTTTTGGGAGAGAAATTAAACCATCTTTTAGTATCTTTTGAAGAACATTAGCAGAGGAATCAAAAAAATTTGTGAAGATTTTATTTCATCTCATGGAGTTCTTTCCAATAGGAATGAAAACCATGTTCACTACTACTTTATTTATTTTAAGGTGTTTCCATAATAGCATGCCCCACTTTTAGGGCATCTTGATTTTTTCTTGAAATCACTTATTTTTAGAAAAACTAATGATTTAACCCTTGCGAGGTTCCATATAAAAGGTTTTAATTGAAGAGTGTTAGATAAGACTCCCTTAGATCAAACCCCCTTAGATAGAACCCCTCTAGTATTAAATCATACCCACAATGGAATCTCCTTCGCCCCTATCAAAATACTAGAAAAAATAATTTTTATTTACGTTTTGAGGGATTAAATAAAGTAATTTAGAAATTATATTTTGCAATATCGTAGCCCTCAAAATTATTTTTCCAACAAGTATATTTTTGATATATTATCATTTTATCATGTATTTATTTTTCATTTTTTTTATTGAACATAGGTTTTCACCGAACATCAAGTTTGATGAGGGCCACACCACCCAAAACCCATAGAAATCACAAGAACAGATAACAACATAGAAGATGTGAGACAAAAAAATGATTCAATTTTAATTATTTTCAAAAAATGAAATTATAGATTCAAAGCTTACATGCTACAGCCTCATGGGCTTGATTCATTACAACAAAATCTATGAATGGTGGATCTAGACCTGCACAAACACAAACAAACAACACAATATTAGCCCATTATGCAAATGAAACCATCATTCCCCATAATATTCATTTGAAACATGAAGAACAAGAAATAAAATAAATAACACAAATGAAAGCAAACTAAATCTTATTCAAATGCTCAAACTCTTAATCTCATGGGGGAATTGGTTATATTTTGATGTGGAAAATAGCCCTTTCCCAATTCCTTGCAAGATTGAAGATGATCAATGGTGTTCCTTGATAAAAAAATTCATAACCTAGCTATGAAATTGATGAAAATTATGAAACTTGGATGACAATGGATGAAATTTCTCAAAACATGAAGATAATGATGTTGCATAAAGTTGTGGATCAAATGCCTAAGATTGTGGATCCAAAATTAGTAAAAGAGCTCTCCATTTATAGGAGAGAAGGATGGAAGAATGAAAAAATGGAGGATGTGGGACAAAACATCAACCAATAGCAAAATTCCACTTGTCAATATGCTAGTAGATAGAGGTGGAGCACATTTTTATGAATATGCACATAAATGCCATTAGGTGGAAATTTTAAATTCAAAAGTTAGCTTGTGGAGGGAGATGTGGAAGAGGAGTTAATGTCACTTGGCTCAAGAAAAAAGGACATGTAAGAGACTTAAATGCCAAGCTGGAGGATAAGACCTTTGGGAGGGAGATTTCAAAATGAGGGAATATTCCAACTTGATGCCTTTTTGAATGATAAAAGATGAATTTATAAATCAAATAAATTGATTTACATGCACAAGTTGCAAAATCTAGAGGATTTGATGGATTAGAGTTAGAGTTAATTTGGATTTGATTAACTTAGATGGAAATTAGTTTGATTTGACATTTGATTTCAATTTTTGGATTTAAATATATCAAAATGAGAGGAATAATGAATATTGATTTAATTAAATAAAGTTTGACTTATTTAATTAAAGGGGATGATGTTGGACTTAAACCATTTAATAAAGATTAATTTATTTAATTTAAAGGAGATGCCTTTAAAACTTAATTAAATAAAATGAATTATTTAATTAAAAGAGGGACATTAGGATTAATTAAATAAAATGATTTATTCAATTAATAGGAGATAATGACTTAATCAGATAAAATTGATTTATTTAATTAAGAGATGAAATATGATGAATTTGATCAAATATTTATATTATTCAATTAAATCGTTACTAAAGAAATGATTTAGGCAGAACTAATGTTAGTAAACTAGGATCAAGTGCACGAGATCAATCAATATATTTTACATGTCTACATTTTTCCCCTCTTTGAAGCAATGTACCTGCTATGTTGGTTCAAAGAATAAACTTGTTGAGATCAAAATTAAAAAAAATTCAATTTTTTGGATGCCCCACTACTGCCCTAGTGGAAGAATTATGTTGGTACACTTCCCCCTCAAGAGATCAAGCGAAAAGTTTGATTTGAGGGTTGATATCACGAAAAAGAGGTTCAAGATGGATGTATGAATGGTTATGATGACGATGCAAATGAGATGGTTTTAAGATGCTGAGAATAACAAATCTATATTATCCTAAACATCTTAAATGATGATGCAATGCATGTGAGATGGATGATGTGAGATGCCATGAATATGAGATGTATGTATGCTAATGGTTTGTGGATGCATGATGGACATGATATTATGTTATCATGAAAAGAGGATAGAAGAAATGAAATGATGAAAAGAGGATCCAACAAGTCCATGATCTACCTAGACTTTATTAGAGATAATGATGAATGATGATGATGTATTGCTTATTAGGAATTGGGATTTTAAAAGGGCTTACTTACCTTATTTTTGATAACACACATAGATACGATGCATCAAGGTATACAAAACTAGGATGGTGTTGTACCTAGTGAGATGAGCTTTGACTCGACAATCAGATAGGAGTATCCTTATTGACACTTGAAATATGGAAACCTTACTAGGATGTACTTCAGATGTTTCAAATATCTCGAACCAAAACACAGAAAGGAAAAACCTAACAATGTAATAGTCAACAAGTTGTCCAAAACACCTTCCATCCATACCCTAATAAAAAGCAAGTATTAGCCAAGGGTTACATATTACAGAATAATCAACAAGCACAACAGACAGAAGATAATGATCGTTGCCCCATTCCTATCTCTCTAAATCCTTCATTCAGATATCATCGAGAGGTCCTTGGAATGAGCGCAATAAGATAACTCAAAAGAAAAGATCAAGTACGCAACCAAGCCAATGTTCTTCATACCTTCCTTTGAGACTAAACTCTGATGATGCCTAATGTTGATGTCCATTGTAGGAAGGATGCATCCTAGGACATGATGTTATTAGCTGATTTGAGGGATTGACATGATGATGGGCTAATAGTACCAAGAGTTTACCAACTTGTTTACCTACTGACCTAAGCTTAAGACCCTTGACGTTTGAGTTTCTACTTATTACCTGCTAGACTTGTTTCTGATTGTTTCACTAAAGGTTGGGGGTGATGGTGATTTATTATGAGCGGATGTTTATTTTAGATGATCGTGAAATGAGATGGATGGATTTTTTCAAATATTTGGATGTTTTTAGTTTTGAGATGTTTGAAATTTTGTTTTTGGTATTTTCAAGATGTTTTCTTGAATGTTTTGATTTTCAAATTTTATAATGTTTTTGGTGTTTTTTTGATATTTATAATTTTTTTTGGATTTTGTGTTTTGAATGTTTGTTTTTTTGTATCTTAGGGCTGATCAAATATTAGCCTCACCTATGTTTTAAGCTTCGAGACAATGTAGTTGAATGCCATGTTTTTGACATTTTCAATTTTTGACTTGTTTTGGGATTTTGATATGTTTTGGATGTTTTTTGAATTTTGCATGGTGTTGGATATGGATATGTGTGATGGTATCGATTATACATTTGGATTTGTTGAAAACAAAGCTAAGTTTGATTGATCAGATCGATAGATTGATGATGATAACATTGTTGAGGATACACAATAATGCAAGGATAGTGTTAAGCAACACAAAAGTTGGGAAGGATATCCTAGATGATGAGGGATTGATTGGATTTTTATTGATTAGAGATTTGAAGCTTGATTTAGAATAAATTTGATGATTTGTTGTCACATCAATGTGCAAATTAGATGCAACTGATATTGATTGTTTGGACTGATGTTCAATGAAAGATAAATCTTGATAAGGAACATCTTCTTGTCAAAATATTCCATGGGCTAGTGATTTGGATTTTGGGTTACAAATTCTTGACCAATTTGATTTCATGTTTTCAAATATTCAGCTCACCACATAATTTGGAACATATAGATCAAGATTTATTCGATAGGATGAATGGATGGATGGATATGGTTTATCTTACGATAAGATAAGGTTCTCAAATAAAGAATGCTCATTTGGATAATGCTTCATTGCTCAACTAATGTTGGGTAGGATAGGATCAATGAAAATGACCCATGTCAAGATGTTTGCCATAAGCAAGTGTAAAGTGTGCACCAAACTTTCATCAAGATCAAGATAATTTGGATTGTGAATGAAAATGGATTGGATAAATGGTTCATGTGGAGTTAAGATGGATTGGATTAGATGCTTCCACCCAAAGTGGTCCACATAGATGCTCAATTCTACACTTGATGCCTATTTGCTAGGTTTTCATCATGGTACCTATCCAAAGTGCCACCATAGTGGTTTTCACTCGAGGACGATTTTTTCTTCACTATTTTCAATCCTTTTTTGATTTTTTTATTTTCATATTTTTTCTATTTTTTTAATTTTTCTGTGAAAGATTTTTTTAAACTCATGCTAAAATCACCTAGTGAGATTGTTGGTGCGTTCTTGTCATAATTTGTCATCGATATCCTTCTTGAAGTTGTTTTTCAAGATCACGTGCACTTGAATACAACTTTTGAGATTTCTAATCTGCTTTTTTGATTCTGGAGTTAACTTTGTCTTTGTGCGCACATTGTGATAGAGTGCTTTCTGAATCCTTATGATGAAGGGTGGCTGCCAATAAATGGTCAATGTGAGAATTAGATATCATGCGTGGAGGTGTGGATGGAGTGTGTTTAGGAATAAAATATGGATTGGTTGATAGTTTGGAACTTTTGACTCTCCAAACTTGGGAAGATAAGCAATGATTGGTGGATACAGAAGTGTGTGTGGAATTAGGACCAACTACTCGATATACTTGCTTGAGAAGCCTGCTTTTGATTTTGTGGACATCCTTGATGGATATTTTTCCCTTTTTTTTATTTTTCCCCACAGTTTCTTTGACTGATGGAGTTTGATAGGGATAATCTTTCTTTGTATTCTTTGGTATCCATGTGTATTTCATTTGTCCATTATACTTCTCAGCTTCTTCTTTTTTTATAACATTCTTCGTACTTTGATTCAAATATTTCTTTGGATGTTGGTCCCAATTCTCGATGGGGTGATGGTGGGATGAAGATTCATGATGTGGCTAGTTGTAATATTGACATCAATTTCATCATAAGGATTCTTTGTGCTCCCTATGTTGATGTTTGCTTGAGATGAAGTTTCCCCCAATACTGAATAACCAAGACCTTGATGCTTAGGATTTCCAATAATCTGCAATGGTTCTAGGATACCCTATTCATGTAGGCCTAATCCTCTTCCTTGATAATTCATCTATTGAAACATTTTATTAGCAATAGGATATGATTTACCTTGGAAACAAGGTGCTAACCCTTCTCTACTCTGTTGTGGATCTTGAAATGTGATAGCTTCTTCATTGATAAGATAGCTTGCCCTAAAAAAGGTAAAAGTGATCCAAGTTTATAAGTGATAGGATCCCCATAAGTGGGATAACTTCCGGTTCATATCTTTGGCTTGATCTTGTGAAATATCATATTTTAATGCTTCTTCAAGAGGCGTTGATGATTCACTATCCATGTAAAAGTCTCCCTCAAGATTTATTTTTGATATTCCTTCATAGGATATTTCTGATTCACAACTTCCATAGAAGCCTTCTTCATGACCCATTTCTGATATGTCTCTATATTTTTCTATAGCTTGATCATGTGTACAAATTTTAAGAGTATGAGACTCTTATTTTGAATTAAGGTCACCTTCATGTCCATTAGGAGTAAGCATCTCATGGGTAAATGGAGGAGTATGTGCTATATGGATATGATCATTATTTGTGACATCTTGTATAGATAGGAGAGTGTCCATTAGATCATTGTAGTATCTTGGAGATATGAATTCTTGATCTTGATTAATTTTGGAATTGCTTTTAACATGCTTTGGATCAAGTTCTTGACATGGGTCAATTTCAAAGGATGGATTGCTTTTAAAGGGTTCTTGGATGTCTTCATTAGGCATAGGAAGTGGTTCAATATCCTCTTGATCTTTGAGTGGACTTGGATCAAATGTTGAGTTGAGGATTCCTTCAATATTTGTAACCATGAGGTCAAAGGATGTCAATATGTCTTGGAAAGGACCATTGGTAGACTTTGGTGAAATATGTTGATCATGCTTTGGAATAAATTCTTGAGATATATCCTTTAACTCATTGGATGAGGTAGAGGTATTGTCAAAATGATCATTGGTGGAAGGATCACTGATTATAGGATCAAATAATATTAACACTCCTTGAAATAGATCATTTTCAAAAATTGTCGGGGGGTGTTTATCATGATCAAAAAGTGACTCTTGATGTATGTTGAGTTGATCTTTGGATGAGGTAGAAACATATTCAAGGTTCTCATTGATGGATAGATCTTGATCATTTTTTTCAACAATTGTAGTGGGGAGATTTTCAATGCTAACACTAGGGGTTGAATCTTCATTGTTGTCCTCAATAGTTATTATTTTTTGATCAATAAGGTCTTGGATGAGATTTTTGAGTTGGATACAATTTGATGTTGTGTTTCCCTTTATTTTGTGAAAATAACAAAGGTGCTTCTTGTTATACCATGGTGGTTTAACTTGAGGCTCTTGATAATTTTCATAAATGGGGATTTTGACGAGATTCTTTTGTACCAACTATTGCATGACCGATTTGATTGGTCCCCCAAGTGGTGTGTATTTTTGTTTGTTACCTTGTGAGATTTTTATTTTAAATTGACCTTGTGGTGAATGATTTTGGAGATGTGGTGATTGATCTTTGAAATGTGGTGATTGATATTTGAGATTTGGAGGTTGGGTTTGTTGTTGATGTTGTTGATCTAGATATCCAACCTATTGACATTGGAGATATTGTTCTTGATAGTTGTAGAAAACAACTCAATGTTTTATGACATGTGGTTTAACCAATGGAAGAGTGTATTGATTTTGGGGTGGAGATGTCTCTTGGCATAATGAATCAACTATTTTGGTAAGTGTAGCAATTTTATTTCACAAAATTTGATCTTGACACCCTTGATATAGTTGATTTGATTTTTGTTCAAGCATATTTGGAATGCATACTTGTGGTGTTTGTATGAGATCATGGACAAATTGATTTTGGACAGTGTTTATATTTGGCATGATAGGTTGAATTTGAACATCGTTGTGGTTGGGAATCACATTTCCTTGATTTAGGTAACTTTGATTTTGCATGGTGTTACCTTGACTTGGATCAATATGGAGTCATTAACATATTTTTTGGTCTTTGAAAAACATTTGTATGATTTGCAAACATATCTATTCCAAATTTTACCAAGTGTGGATTCGAAATGGTCATGTTTGGTAAAATTGTACTTGGTATATTCATATTTGGCATGTATGGATTCAGTGGGATAATCTTGTTTTGTTGAAGAATCGTACCTTGATTGTTTGGTTGATATAGATTTGTAGATTTGAGCAGTTTAAATCTACCATAGGGAAGGTGTTCCAAAATTTAGATTGGGCATACTCACATTTGTTGTACCATTGAAGTTTGTAGGAGGTGATGATCCCAAGTATGGATTGTATAAATTTGAGTTTTGATGTTTGGTTGACTTGGACCACTCATGATGTATGGAGAAAGTTTATATTCCATGTTCTTCTTGTGTTTTGACCTTGTTGACCTATAAATAATTTAGGACCAATGATTAAATGAAGGATGAAAGGGGTGAATGATATGGGTGTTGAACTTTTAGGAACTTTGGATCAATTCTAGACTCTAGGATTTTTGATTGGATTGGTTTGATTTGATTTGGATAAGACTTATAAACCCCAAGATGTTGGATGTTATCTTGGAATAAACTTTTCCACAAGGATGATAATTTAACTAGATGTATAAGGAAGGATTCATCCACACATACTTAGCCAAACAAGGAGATTTTGATGTTGATTTGAAGTATTTTACCAAAAGTCTAGTATGAATGATTTTTTCAATGGTTCAAAAGTTGTTTATGAGAGGGGATTTGATTGATGTTTGAGATGGATGAAATGATTGGTTGTGTTGATCCTAAATGAACCTAAGAGAGACTTTGTTTATGAGACCAAAATAGTGAAGACCATGCTTTTCCCTAAGGGTAGTTCAAACCAAAAGAACAATGTTTGCATGGAAAACCATATGACCAAAAGAGACCAAGCACATGTGTGGGGTTTAATTGATTTAGTCTTGGTTAATGAATTTCTTTTTTACCACATCCACTTTTCTTGCTTAAGTTTCAAACTAAATTTCTATGCCAAGGCCTTCTTTCATTCCACAAGGTCCATTATGTGAGAATCAAGAAGTCAAAGCCATAGTTTCCTTAATATTGACTTTACAGAGCAAATTTAGAAATGGACCCAAATACTTAGAAGCCTCTAAGGAATCCCAAGGGACAAGTAGTAGCACTTGGATTCTTTCAAAGGTATTTGCTTCTACTAAAGGGTTTGAAATTTGATGTCCTTGTTGAATATTTTATTTTTCAATATTTTGGATCCAAACAATGTGTTTAACTAACTCAAAATTGCACAATCCTAGGATGGAAAATAAAATATTTGTTGAATTCCCACTTGGATAAATCTAGCTATGCTTATTCAAAGCAGATGACTAGAAGCTTGACAACACTGGCTCCCCTCCATGACACTCACTTCTATGGGTCAGCCAAGCTTTAGTTCTTATGAATCTCCTATGACGAAATTTTCATCTCTACAAAGAGCTGCAAGTATGTGGGACGACTCTAGAGGTCTGACCTCTTGACACCAACAAATATTGGGATTTTGGATTCTAAATAAAGGTTCATAGTAAGGGCATCCAATTTAGGGGGTACAATGATAAACTCCTTGTGAGAGATCTCCCAACCCTTAGAACAAGGACTTTAATCATCATAAAGATACTAGGGGAAAATTATCATGCACTACTTCCCATTGTTTGTGATTTTCATCACAACCACAAATTTATATAGTAGTTTGGAAGAGCTTGGCTTATGCTCGTTACCGCTTAGGTCATTCCCTTGGGGTGAGTACTTTTTTCCACTAAGGAAGGCCCTCTAAAGGTTAACAAAAGTGAGTAAGTACATCCATATTTCGATCAATATTTGTTTGCATCAACAAAGAGAGAACACACGCAATATACTTAACTCACACTAGCAAGATTTATGTGAACAAAGTGTGGAGGCAATCTTTTAGACAACCTAATATCACCAAAAGGATTTTCATTCTCAAAATCATCGTGAAGTGCAAGAGAAGTGCATATGCCTTTTAAATGTTATTAACTTGTAAAAAAGATTGCAAAACATGAAAAATACATGTTTATTTTAACTTCAAAAGCAATAACATTTGGATTCTTTTTATAGCACTAGGATGAAGTGTGAAGTTTTCTTGTTCAATTTTTAGATCCAAAACCAAATCTAGTAAATTCCTAAAGTTCTTTTTAATCCCTTTGATTTTTTCTTCTTAATCCCAAATGAAAATTATTTTGAGTCCTAAAACTTGAAGATAACAAAGCCCTAAGAATGGGATTATAATTTCTCCCAAAGTGTTTAAAAAAACTTGTTACAATCATGTGATAATTATTTTTCTTTCACTTCCATGCTCCATGATCCTTTAAAACCTACAATTCAAGCTCCAAATGTTAGATGAAATCAAGAAAAAAAGAAGATATGAGGGTTAGATAAATGATTAAGCATAAAACCCTATAATTTAGACTAAGTTTCATTGTGATTTGACATTAGGTGAAAAATTGAAAATTTTACCTCTATAAAAATTGAGAAACACCTACACCATTTGATAGATTATGAAATTATACCCCATTTCAAAAAAAAAAATTCTGAAAAAGACTAAAATATGACCATTTTAAGATTGGTGAAAAAGCAAGTAAACAAAGGCATCAGCAGGCAGCGAGCAACAACACTATTTGAGGGAATTGGTTATATTTTGATGTGGAAAATAGCCCTTTCCCAATTCCTTGCAAGATTGAAGATGATCAATGGTGTTCCTTGATAAAAAAATTCATAACCTAGCTATGAAATTGATGAAAATTATGAAACTTGGATGACAATGGATGAAATTTCTCAAAACATGAAGATAATGATGTTGCATAAAGTTGTGGATCAAATGCCTAAGATTGTGGATCCAAAATTAGTAAAAGATCTCTCCATTTATAGGAGAGAAGGATGGAAGAATGAAAACATGGAGGATGTGGGACAAAACATCAACCAATAGCAAAATTCCACTTGTCAATATGCTAGTAGATAGAGGTGGGGCACATTTTTATGAATATGCACATAAATGCCATTAGGTGGAAATTTTAAATTCAAAAGTTAGCTTGTGGAGGGAGATGTGGAAGAGGAGTTAATGTCATTTGGCTCAAGAAAAAAGGACATGTAAGAGACTTAAATGCCAAGTTGGAGGATAAGACCTTTGGGAGGGAGATTTCAAAATGAGGGAATATTCCAACTTGATGCCTTTTTGAATGATAAAAGATGAATTTATAAAACAAATAAATTGATTTACATGCACAAGTTGCAAATTCTATAGGATTTGATGGATTAGAGTTAGAGTTAATTAGGATTTGATTAAGTTAGATGGAAATTAGTTTTATTTGACATTTGATTTAGATTTTTGGATTTAAATATATCAAAATGAGAGGAATAATGAATATTGATTTAATTAAATAAAGTTTGACTTATTTAATTAAAGGGGATGATGTTGGACTTAAACCA
>VDFB02232974.1:0-26529 GCA_007258455.2 Sequoia sempervirens
TCCACCCTCTTTTTCCTTTTCTTTCTTCTTTATGTCTTTGACATTGTATGTTTATGTATCTTGATGCTGCATATCATACACCTTGTGTGTCCCTTTGTGCTTATGTTGGTTTGACATAGGATCTTGGATCCTAGGGGCTTGACCACCCCCTTGATCTTTCTCATCCTATACCATCCACATTGGTACACTTGGAACCCTCTTGAATGTCTACTTTAGTGTGAGTTTGAAGCAAGCTCCTCCTCTCACTAAAGTTGGGGCTAAATGTAGTGACAGAAAAAGTAATCCCTTTTCCTCACTTAATTTTGGAATAATTGATAAAATGAGCTAAGTGATGCATTAATTTGGTGTTGTAATATTTTTTACATATTCACATTAAGTTTTGGGCAATTTTTCATTAAAATTTGGCTTCTTTATGCCTTAATTGGTCCTATTTTGCATCCACAAGCCTTATTAAATACACTTTTTTGAGGATAATCCTGACACTTAACAAATAACAAATCATAATTTAATGTTTGAGGTTATGTATTCTAAATTTAGGGATATAGGACTCATACACCACCTTGGGCATATGAGTCCCACCTAGGTCTTGGGATTTGATTTCAAATATTGTATTAAACAAGACACTTCTTAGAGTTTGTGTCTCGTGTTTAAGACATTGGGACTCATACACCCAACCTAGTGTATGAGTCCCACTTTAACCAAGACCTATTTTAAATCAAATTCTTGGTGGGATTTTATTATCCTAGATTTGACATCGGCTTGTAGTGTTATAATTTTAGGAAATTTGGCATAAACAAATATAAATACAAGGTTATTTCACTTAGTTTCACCTAGCAATTTTGGCGCAAGCATCCTAAGATTTCACAAGAGCATTATAGAGTATTCAGGAGCATTCAAGAAGGCATTCAAGGGAAGATTTGGAGAAGATTATTGGAGCAATCAAGTGAAAAGATGAAAAAGAGGTGCACCACAAATGAGATTGAACAAATAGGTACACCTAATTTTGACTTAGTTGTTTCATTCAATTATGAGAGGAAAAATACATAAATAACAATTATAAATCAATCTTAACTATTATAACATAAATAAGGAAGGTTTTTAGATGTTGAAACAATGTGTACCTTGCTGAAAAGTGTTGTTTTAGGGGTCATTGAGGGACTCATTCGCCCATTGGAAAATGGGTCTCGGCTAGGGTTCTGGAAAATCACTTTCAGGGTCATGTTCCTTGATGTTTGCACTCTCAAATCCCAGGTGATCAGCTCTTGAAAGTCAAAAATCAATTATGTAGCTTAGTTTATGTTTGCTTGCAAGTAGGATGACAACTTTTACAACTTTTCAATCTTGACAACTTTTGCAACTTTTATTCTCCACTTGATCTTCAACCTTAAACTTGCAATAACACATCAAGAGAGAAGAAAAAATGTTGATTGTTAGGGAATAGGGGTTTTCCTTTGTCAAACCTTGTTTAGGTAAGTAAACCTTATGATGAAACAATGAAAAATGAACATGAACATGAAAAAATGATACCTTGGATGAAGTATTGTAATGCAAATCAATAACTTAGAATGAAATGGATATGAAGCATGCATATATTGATCTTGAATTGGATGTGAAACAATTCTTGTAAATGGATCTTCAATGCTACATCAACATACTAGCTCAATAACATGAATGATGCACTATGCCTTTGACATGATAATATGACCTTTGATTGCTGTAATAAAACCTTGATAATTTTCTCTTGAATTCCTTGTAATTGCTCTTGAATTCTCTATAATTCTCTTGTGAAAGTAATATTGATTTCTTATGAAGATCTAGGATTTCTTAGATCAAAACTTTCTAAGTGAAACTAAGTGAAATAGCCTTATATTTATATTAAACTTAAGATTTAATCTTGAAATCCAAATAACACAAGCAAGCATCCAATCTAGGATTCAAAATCACTAAAATAGCATCACAAATAAGTTCAAAAAGGGGTGTCCTTATTAAGGAGAACCTTTTTGCTACCTTGGGCGAATGTGTCCTAGCACAGTTAACTAGGACCAAGTTTTGGGGAGGTGAAATAACATGTAAAAAGAGGGTCCTAGGACATAGTGAAGACCCATTCACTAGGTGGTGAAGGGTTCCCAGGTCACTATCCCAAGACTCAAACCTTTCCAAATTAAGTGTTATTTAACATTATTAATGAGTTTCGAGATATATCCTTCAAAAAATGCAATAAATAAGGCTTGGATTTGAATTAAAGGGGCCAATTGAGCTCTAATTAACTTCAATTAATTAATAAAGCCCTAGATTAGTGTGAAAGTGTAAGAAAAAATTTACAACACCCTAAATAAAGCACAATTAAGTCCATTTATCATTAATTACTCATTTCCAAACTAAGCGTGAAAAGGGCTACTTTTTTCGATGCTACATCAAGATCCATATTTTCATTTCAAAGATGTAGTGCATCATGCATGCTGTTGAGATAATGTGTTGATGTAGCATTCAAGAGCTAATCAAGTGTTCAAGCCATTATCCTATTCAAGTTTCATGATCAATATCTACACTCATTGAGGCCAATTCATGCTAGTTCTCAGATTTGCAATCTAAGGTTTTAACAAGGCTTGGTGAGTTGTTACATGCATTTTTCCATTCATCATTCCTTCATGCTTTCCATTTCATTTCAAGGTTTAATTACCAAAGCGGGGTTTGACCAAGGTAAACCCCCATTCCCTAACAAAACAATATTTTTGTCTCTTGACGTGTGTTTGCAAATCTAGGTGAATTGGAGCTTGAAGATCCTTTGAAGGCAAAGTTGCAAAAGTTATCAAATTTGTCATAAGAAGTTGTCAAGGCTCACGAAAACTCAAATCTAGAGCAAGATATCTAACTTATTTAGATGAAATTAGTGGGAAAGTTCTTATTTAATCCATCTTCAAAGGCTCACAAAGTTTTAGTTCACAATTTTGCTCCTAAGACACTTTTCACTTTTTTAGGACACTTTGCAACTATTTGGGCATATGAGTCCCAATACAACCTTTTTGCAATATTTTTGTAGATACTAAACAATCATTAGGAGATTCCAAATCCTACCCAGAAATCCTAGATTGGGACTAAATTTCCCAGCTTGGCGTATGAGTCCCAATGCACTTCAAAAAATAGAATTTCAAGGTTATAGACCTTTCTTTGACTCCATCATTCTTCTAGGTACCCTTATATTTTATTCTCTTTTATCAATCTAATTTCATTCTATTAAGTTTCTAGGGTTTTGTGCATAGAGTTTTCACTTATCCTTTGAAGATTCATTTAATGGTGAACCCTTGTTTAATCACACCAAGGAAACCACCTAATTCCTTCTCTCAATTGAGTCACTTGTTTGAGGGATATTGGTTTCCTAATTAATTGAAGCATGAAATAGGTCCCAAAGTTGTCCATCTCCTAAAAGGTGGACACACCCATTTCCTTTCTTTTCAATTTTTTTTCATCTTTGTTTATGTGACTAAGTCAGGCATGATATTTTCTTCCACTTTAAGGTGATCTTCAAGATAGAAAATAATTTATTCATTTGTGCTTTCTAAGTTAATTCTTTTATACTCTTTCCTCACATGATAGGATGATCTTATAAATAAATAATGGTATGGATATTTTATTTTTTCTTTCTTATATGTTTAACTTGGATTTCATCACCAAGTATTGGTCAAAGCCCAAGTTTTAGCTATTGGTGATCTGATTTGTAAATCCAAAATACCTAAAGTTGATTCTCCTTCCAAATGCTAGGGCTATCAAATTTAGAAAGGATACCACACACTTATGATAAAGTTTATGAAACTAAGGACCAATGATTAAGGTGGGTATGACCTCCTTTACTTTTGGTTTTTTTAGGCTAAGGTGGATTCCTAAGATATTTTAATTTAATGAAATAATATAATACAAATAGTTCCCCTAGAAAAAGTCCATACTTGATGCACACTGTACCCTTATCTCGGCTGTCAAAATGTACATATATGCTAGTTTGATTATGCACAGTCAATCATATTAATTTGAATAGACAAAGGATTACCATGATGATTGTTTGAGGATATGGATTAAACAACCTATTCTTGTTATGGTTCTAACACATGGGAGCTAGAAATCACTAGAAACAACACAAAATGTATGGAAATAAAATTTTGTTTGTTTTAATATATTGAGGAGATGGAAATGGAACAAACAATGGACCAATTATTGTATCCAATTGGACACAAAGTTATTGAATTTAATTAAATTATGCAACCATAGAAACCAAAGGCGAGATATTAATGAAGGTCCCACAAAAGACTATCAATAAGAATATGAAAACAAACTAGTTTCTTCCTATATATTCAAACACATATATGGATTTACAAACAATTAGGTGAGTAATATTCAATAATCCTTGAATAACATGAATATTTTTCATTTATTATTTTGAAAAGATACTTCACAAAATCATTATAATTTTTTTTATAATCTTTTAGCTAATTAACTAATCACAAATAAATTTAGAAATGAACAAACTACATCTAGAGATGCTAAAAAAAGTTGAATATACACTTTTTACTCATTCTTCGAAGGTTGCAAAATATATCTTACAAGATTCAAGCAAAGATACATCAATATAATATCAAAATTTGATACTTAGACTAAAAATTGAATCCTAGGGGCTTCTTGTGAAAATTTTCTCTTTTTCTTGTTTTATTACTGCTCTCTTTTTTTTTAAATAACCTTCTAAATAAAGAGCATACTTTTCCTTAATATCTTAGATATGGGCATATGAGTCTATGAATTTGATAGTCCTCTAATTAGTAGATTGTAGAGGAAGACCATAGTTTTTGGCAGTCATTTTTCATCAATAATGCCTGAAAATGCACCTAGGAGTACCTATAAGGCATTGGAGAATGTTTTTTGGGTCTTGAAAATGCCTTAGAAATCAAGTCTTAAGGACCTTGTGTGGGAAAACACCCATAAAATATGTAGGAAAATCCCTATTAGGCTACACACTATTATTATAGTGGTTGTAGATGTCTTGGGGTGGGTTAGGGTAGGTAGAATAGTAGATTGAGGACTAAAATGTCCCTTTGTGCCTTTGAAACATTAAAAATCAGTCACATTTCATAATTGCTATTTATGTTAGATAACCTTTTGAACAAATTCCAAATTCTATCAATGCTTTAGTAGTGGTTTATAGTTGTTCCTAACTTACCAACATCCATGAGCTATATTATCTAATGTGTGTTGGAACTTTACTAAAGGTTGTGAACTGGGTTGAGATCACCAAAGAGCATGATGATCTTCCCTTTCCTATCAAAATTTTGACAAATTTCAACAAAATTTTTGGGTCCTAATGAGAAATTTATAATTGAGCCCATTTTTTTTCCAAGAATAAAACTTGAACCTTGTTAGAGGTTCAACAGGTTAAATAATCTCTAACATATCTAATGAGTAACTTTTCCTTTTCCTTGTCAAATATTTTCTTTGGATTTAACTAGGATGTAGGTTTTAGAAGTTCATGAACCTTGAAAATACCCAACATCTCCCTTTTTTGGTAATCTTGGCAACTTTTGAACCATGCCAGAGATTTCATGGAAATTTGAACTCATTAATATCTATAATTAGTTGAATTTCCCTCCTTGATTGGTTGGAATAATCAAGCATAGGGCACAAGGAAAAAAAGGAAAGTATTAGGGAATGAGTCATGGGAGAAAAGGTAGAATTGGAAATTGGTTGAAATGAAATTTATAGGGGTTAGGAGTTGGAATGGACCGTGGAATAAAAAATTGGGTGACTTGAAAATTATGCATGGAGGTTCAAGGTCTAAGGGGAATCCTAGGAGAATACATTGTCAAAATAAGATAAGGTCTTAGTATTGGAGAAAAAATGAGGACTAGGACTAAAAAGGGGACATAGGCCTAAGCAAATAATCAATTGGGGACCAGCTAATAGATATAACTAAGAACTTGGAACTATGTTACAAGATATTACTTCCTCTTAATGGTTCACTCTTAATGGAAGAAACATGGAGAAAAGTAGAATCATGGGGAAAGCCAAGACATTCAGACTAGAACACCAAACAAACTTAGAACCAAAGGACTCAATTCCAAGTTTCAAGGTTCTCCAACATGCTCAAAGGTTGGGGGGGAATAAGAAGTGGGAGTGGGAGGTTATTTTTTTATGGGAACCAAGAATCAAGGAAAATATGAATTAGGTATATAGGCAAGGGTAAGTATGATGCTCAAACATAGATAGGAAATAAATAAAGGGGGTAGGATTTTTGAGATTGGGGAGAACATGAAAGTGGTACCTTAGGAAGGGGAAGTCCAAAAATTTGACATAAGAAGAAAATGAAGAAAATTGCTAGAGTTTTGGGGATTGGAGAAACATGAAAGTGGTACCTTAGGAATAAGAACTCTAAAACTTTGATAGAATAAAGAACTTAAGGAAATTTTTTAGGGTTTTAGGGATTGGGAGGAAGGAAAAATGGTTACAAAAGGAAAGAGAAGGAAAAAACTCCAACACCAAAAGAAAAATTAAGACAAGGATCGAGGGAAGTTAAAATTTGGAGAGTAAGGGTATCGATAATGTATTAAGATAGAATTTTGGTGCTCTAAGTTAGGGTTTAGGACCTAGGGAAACAATCTTCTATACTTCACATTCAAGGATGACCCTAGATATCTCACCTCAAGAGTGGAATAAAGATAATAGATCTGACAATAAGGTATCCTAAGGTATGATTTCAGATTACAAGAGGGGTTCACCACCAAGTTTAGACTTGGAAGGACAATGAATTGGAAAACGCAACGTGATATGCAAAATGACATATAAATGCAAATGAAACAAAAAAAAAGGTTGTAAAATTGAATGTGTGCACCTAGAAACTTGTAGAGAATGGAAATGCTGCTAATTCTAAAATTTTTGCCCATTGGGACTCATTTGACAATCTGGGCGAATTAGTCCTAGATCGAGGTTTTTGCATAGGAACATGTTTCTCAAAAAAGGGTATTCGAAACAACAAAAATCTCAAAATTGACCCAAAATGGGACTCATTCGTCAATCTTGGCGAATGAGTCTACTTAGTGTTTTCTAAAACTTGAAGGTCTGAATCTGGTCTTTAATGTCTGCTCTTCCTATTCCTCTTGATTTTTGGATATGAAACTACCAATTTTAGGCATGTAGGTGACTTTTTGTGAAGATGATGACCTAGCAAATGTGGAGACAACTTCAACAACCTTGTGACCTATTCTTCAATGATCTTCAAGTCTCCAAAGCACCTAGATCATCAATCACCCAAGGAGAGAGAAAATGTTGAATGATAGGGAATAGGGGTTTGCCTTGGTCAAACCCCTTTTAGGTAATTAAACCAAAATGATGAAATAATATAATGAAGCATGAACATGAAGTAGTGAAATTAGAACCTTTCCATGATGATAGATCTTGAATTTCTGCAATAATTGATGAAGATTCTTGCTCTTGAATGCCTTGGAAATGATCTTGGAAGCTATCTTGATGACCTTGTGAAGAGTTGAAGTGCTTAACTCTTGAGTGCTTGACTTGATAACATGAATGCTTATGTTTCTTGGATGAAATGAGGATTTGAAATATTTTTTAGATAGGCAACACACTCACATGACCGTTAATTTGATCCCCAAGGCCAACATTGAAGAAATTTAAACTTAAATCCCAATTTTTCCTACTCAAACCTCAAAAATAGCTCAAATGGGACTCATTCGCCATCCTGGGTGAATAAGTCCCACCTGGATGGCCTCATTCACCCAAGGTGGCGAATGGGTCCCACAAGGGCTATTTTTCTAGCTAGGATGTCGAGGAGTGAAGAAATCAAGTTTAATGTTGATTTTGTCAGGTTTTTTATCAAAATATTCCTTGGGATGCACAATATGGGGTCATAGGGGCATAATAATGATGATGTAAAGGTAATAAATGCAAGAGGTCCCAAAATCCAATGTGAAAGTGTAAATAAATACACTTTACAACACTAAATTAAGGAAAAATTGGGTCCATTTAGTTTAGAAGGGCCCTAAATCCCATGTGAATGTGTAAAACACATTACAACACTAGATTAGGTCCACTTTAGTTTACAAGCCTCCTAAATTTAATTTGAAAGTGTAAATAAATACATTTTAAGACATTAAATTAAGGAAAAGTTAAGTTAATTTAGCTTAAGAAGGGCCCAAGACCTAATGTGGATGTGTTAAACACCTCACAACACTAAACCAAGGTGACATTATCCCAATTTATCATTAATTATTCCCAAATTAAGCAAGGGACATGTTTTTATACACTACATTTAGCCCCCACTTTAGTGAGAGGATGAACTTGCTTCAAACTCACACTAAAGTAGTCATTCAAGAGGGGTCCAATCGTACCAATGTAGATGGTCTAGGATAACAAAAAACAAGGAAGTAATCAAGCCCCCAGAATCGAATATCCTAAGTCAAACTGACATAAGCACAAGAGGACATGCGCAAGATATATGAGTTGCAACAAAATGAGATATGTGATCATGCAATGTCAATGACTAAAAGAAATGAGAACCAAGAATAAGTGAAAATAAAAAGATGGATCAAGCTTCGATTGCTTTTCCAACATGATGTGGATCAGATCTAGGCCGTTTGTCCAAAAATGCATACTCACTTTGGGGCGATAAACTCTTGGCTGTCTGCCGAGTGAGAAGTCCTAATGGGTGAGACACATACACTCATAGATTCTATGCACTCACACACATGCAAGTTGCTATGGGGAAATTCATGCCTCAGATTGGGCTTCCCGGGGTATGTGTAGGATCATCATGGAAAAAATAGGCCCTTAAGTGGTGAAAAATTTAGAAAAATCAGAGTTAGGCAGCTTCTCGTAAAAAAATGAATAAGTTATTTATATTATTTTAGAAATATGTAAGAATAGAATTTGTAGAAAATTGAATGTACTTTCTAAACTACTAGGTTTATTTTAAAAAAAAAATTCTATTTGGTGAAATTTTGAAATTTCAATGCAGTAGGACTTAAATTTCAAGGAAAAAATAAGAAGTGTCTGTTTGACCACCCTAACCACAATAAAATGATAATATTTTTTTATAAGATTTTAGATATAAGTAGATGAATCATGTCCGGATGTGATGCATATTTTTTTTGTAATTTTTTCCAAGTAAATAATTAATTATAAATTTTTTATTACAACTTTTAAAACATATAAAAACTCATATGTCGACCACCTTAACTTGGTCAAAACTTCATGATTTTTTTTTTTAATCCTATAGTATGTGAAGTATAGAATGTGATGCATGTTTTAGATTCAAAAAATGTGATACCATTTGAAAGCTATGGATGTTTTTCAATCAACCTATCAATCAGGACTTTAGTTGTAAGTCAAATAGAAAATGAATAATAATAATTTATTAAATTCAAAATAAAACATAATTTATATTGGTGGAAAGCTAGGAATCTCCTTTAAAAACCCTTTTCATTTCATCAAATTTGGGTAAAAAAAAGGTCATCAGCCACATACCCTATTGTAAGCGGTAGAAGGGGAAAAACAAACTAAACAATGCATCTACGCTTCTAAATAAGATATTGCATCTAAAACTTAATGAATTTAAACTAATTTAAACTAAGAAGCTTCAAAAATCTATCCTATTGCTCTCTAACTCTAAATATTTCTCCAATTTACTTAGCTCTCAGATTTATAAGCTAATTAAACTATTAAAATGACACTTAGAGAATGAGAAATGAACTATTCTACTCTAATATGATTTAAATATGCAATTCTATTGTAATGGCAGCCATGACTGCAAATGCTGGATGCTTGATTGCTGCTTGATGGATGCTGGATGAATGCTTGAATGCTGGATGGTTTGGATGCTTGAATGCTTTGGAAACCTGCAGAGTAAGATTGCATAAGTCGGGATCCTTTTCTTGTATCCCAAGAGCTGTATTTATAGCTTTCACGGCAGCACAATTGCACAAGAAACCGGGATGAGGGGCTATGATTTCCTCTGGAGAATCCAAAGACATGGGATGAGAAGAAGGAGCTGATCATGGAGAATGGTTTCTCCCCATGAAAACACCAGGCAAGATAAGAGGAAAGGTGGGTGGAAGCTTGTTGAGAGAATTTCTTGCAGGTTTGTCCCTGAAGCTTTTCTCGTGAATGGCAGTGCCATTAATTTGAATTTTGAGAAATTAATTTTATTGGTGAGTGAATAGTGCATAAATTTTATGCATAAATTTAAATATTTTTAATTTATTTAAATTTAGCAAAAGGAAGAATAAATTTTTTAATAAATCAAACTATAGGGTTTGTTTTATTAAATTAAAAGGAGAATGATAATTAAATAAAAGATTTTTAGCAATCTTTATTTAATTAAGAAGAAATGTGATTTTAAATAACACAAATTATTTAAATTGTGTATTTAATTTTAAGATAGAAGTAATAATGATAATAATTAAATAAAACAAAGTTTTTAATTTTGTTTATTTAATTAAGAGAAAAAATAATATGATGAAAATGATAATAATTAAATAAAACAAAGTTTTTAATTTTGTTTTTTAATTAGGAGAGAAAAATAGATGAATTAATAAATGAACTTAATATAAATAAATATTTCTATTTATTTACTAAGTAGAAGAATTTAAGATTAATTAATCAAATAAGTCGTATTCAATTAATTAGATTCTCTTGACCAATTTTAGGTGTCTACATTTTGCCCCTCTTTGAAGTGATGTGTTTACGCAGTGCTTCAAAGAATGATTTTGCTTCAACTGCCAGTATTGACGAAAGGTTTTAAAGCATGCCCCAGACTTGCCCCAGATGATGAATTCCGAAATGATAGTGATATATGCCCCCTCGAGAGATAAATTGATGAATTTTGGATTTTTATGATTTTTCAAGAATTTTGAATTTTTATGATGGTTTGATGATGAATTGGTGAAGAAACAATTTATCTCCCGACAAAATTTGTCCGAAAATGCCCCTGTGATAGATAAGAATTAATTCCTCAGAAGGAAAAATAAATCCCATAAAAATCCCCCAAAAAATAGCCTATAAATACTCAAAAGGTCACACTCAAAAGTCATTTGTGCATTTGACTTTGACAACCTTGTGATAGAGACCCTTAGAGTATTCAGAGCTAGGATGCCGATCCCTTACCACACCCACCGACTCGAGCATGTGCGCCGTCACCAGCGTCCGGCCGATTATGGTCCTCCGGTATGTACTCCAAACCTTCCTCGTAATTCACGCCCTTAATTTTGATGTATTTTTGCACTTTTTGTTGTTTTAGCGCGCGGTGAATGCGGTGTAGCGCGTCTATGAATTTTTGTAGCGCGTCATAGTTTTAGCGCATAGGTGAAATTCTGTAGCGTGTCCGTGAATTTTTGTAGCGCGTCAAAAGTTTTAGCGCGCAGGGTTAAATCTACAGCGCGTCCATGTAATTTTGTAGCGCGCCAAAAATTTTAGCGCGCAGGGTCAAATCTATAGCGCGCCATTGGAGTTTTGTAGCGCGCCAGACTTTTTAGCGCATTAGGTTGATTTTGTAGCGCTTTGGGTATAGATTGATGTAACATTGTGCATTTTGATTTTCGTCGATTTGTTGGTGATTCCATCTAGTTTAGCTTGATGTTAACTAAATAAATGGTAGTCGATCTCTTGATGAGCGAGATTCATTGATTGATAATAATTACCCTCATGATAGGCGAGGACTAATTATGCATTTCAAATGATTGAACCCAATTGATAGATGAGGGTTCCTTGATGATTTGATAGGTTGATAGGAAAAAGCATAATTTTTTAAAAATTTTGATGATCGTTTGATATTCTGATTAAAATGTTTTGTTTGTATGATAACAGGAGCATTTAGATGTTATCCAGGTGAAAGAGCAGTTCCCCTGGCCTTTTGATATGATATCGCGACTTACACCAGACGAGAGACAGCATATTGCTGCTTGTGGTTTGGCGACATTACTTGACATGCCCCATATTAGACTCAATAGGGGTCTATTGACAGCTTTGGCGGAGCGGTGGCATAGTGACCACAACACCTTTCACTTACCTACTGGCGAGATGACCGTGACGCCAGAGGATGTATGGCGTATTCTTCGTATTCCTTTTGTTGGAGAGATTGTGGTTCATGATTCAGAGGAGGTTGGTGGGGTAGAGGCCATGCAGAGAGTCTTTCAGGATCCCCACGTTGCAGGAGAGTGGATTCCCTGGGTAGATATGTATGAGTCATATGCTCCGCTTCCTTCAGTTTTGGCCGGTTTCATTGGTGGATTCCTTTGTCCTGATAAGAGGTCAAAGGGTCTATCTCTTGGATGGGGTCGGGTGCTAGAGGGTCTGGTGGTCCATAGGACGAGATATGCATGGGGCATGTGCATGCTTGCCCAGTTATATCATGATTTGCATTGGATCGTGTATCTCGGTGGCAGCAGTCTATCGGCGGGAGCTACCCTTCTCCAGGTATGGGCATGGGAGCATATTGCTGTTACGCGTCCCGTGCCAGTGTTGGCCAGACCAGCGACGAGGCCATATGTATTTCGGTATAGAGGCAGGCCTACCCAGCATATGATGGGTAAGCTTGAGTATTGGAGGCGGATTGTTGATGATATAGAGGCAGTGACCTGGCGTCCGTACTTAGACTGTGATGACTGGGACGATGATGATATTGAGTTGGGGTTCTTGTCCGATTCGATGTATTTGATCGGGAAGAGCCCCAGGGTCTTGGAGCGATTCCTGTTTCGTCGTGTGTACAGACAGTATGGGATTGTTCAGTGCATGCCACAGGGTGTAGCACATTATGGCCGACGTCGGATAGATGTTCCTGATTGGGGTCCCAGTTTTCCTTATGGGGCACTTGTTGAGGGTTACCATGCCTTACAGCCATCAGCATGGGATGTCCGACGGGACATTGTCGAGGCGCCTATTACTCCTGAGTACGAAGAGTATCTGGCTCTGCACCCTCCTCCACGGATCACTATTCCAGATGAGCCAGCACCTGTACCAGCGGCAGCACCAGCAGTAGCACTAGCAGCACTAGCAGTAGCACCAGCAGGGGGTGTTCAGGTTGGTCAGCGACGGGGGAGAGAGGAGGATGTTGATGTGGATGTGGAGAGCAGCTCAGAGACTGACAACGATGAGAGTTCTGGTAGCAGCGAGGATAGCAGTGATGATGATGGCGGAGATGGGGGGAGACCGAGTGTAGCAGGTACATCAGAGCCATCCTCCAGTGCGCCTCGTAAGAGGCAGGCTGTTGTTTCCTTGTTGGCAGATCCATCAGAGGTCGCGGGTTTACAGGTGCAGGTGCAGACATTGCAGGGACAGCTGGCACAGGTGCAGGGGTTATTAGCACAGACGCAGGCTCAGACGCAGGCACAGCTAGCTACTGCTCAGACTCAGATTACATCTCTGATTAGGGAGAGAGATGGGGCTCTACAGGCAGCTGCGACCGCACAGGCTCAGTTGATAGGATTACGAGCATAGTTGTCCACTGCCCAGGCACAGATCACAGCCTTGACTGCAGAGCGAGATACCATTAGACGGACAGCAGAGACAGCACAGGCGACTGCAGAGAGGTTGCAGAGAGTGGCAGATGGGACTTCTGTGGCCGACTACATGCGAGAGGCCATGCGGGCCGGTGCCGAGATTGAGTTCTACAGGAGCCGCTACCATGAGCTTTGCCCCCCAGAGCAGAGAGTCAGTTATGCTCAGTCTCGCTCAGAGAGGACTCGGTCGAGGACAGTGAGCAGAGGTGTGACACAGCCTCTTCCGAGAGGTCCGAGAGATCCTGGGACGTCTGGTGGTGGTACCGATACTGGTGCGAGACCTGCTCCCTCTGGTGGGAGTACTACTTGATATCAGTTGTGTACTCCTTGAGAGATATATACAACCATTTTTGACTTGATGTTATTTTCATTCTTTTCAGACTTCATTGTATACTTGACACTTGATGAGATATATATGTGCAGCTTTTCGATTGTTTTATGATATGTGTTTACATGATTTATGTGATGGATGCATTGATCTTATGATGCATTCTATATGATTGATGTGATGGATGCATTTGTTTTATGATGATTTGTTTTATGTAGCTTCTATGGATGCATTAATGATGATGTGATATGATATTGATGATGTATTTCTTTTCTTAATGAGATGTAATGTATGATAGATAAAATGTGATGTTTAATGAATGATGTATGGAAATGTAAATGAAATGTAATGATGCATGGAAATGTAAATGAATGTTGGATAAATGAAATGTAATGATGAATGTAAATGTAAATGGATGATGGATAAATGTAAATGTGAATGAAATGTAATGATGTATGATAGATGAGATGGAATGCAATGATGTATGATGAACATGTGATGATGAGTATGTGATGATGTAAATGTAAATGATGTATGATGAAAATGTAATGTCATATTTATGAGATGAAATGTAAAATGAAATGTGATAAATGAATATGTGATATGTGATAAATGAATGAATGATGTTTAATGAGATGTAAATGGAATGATATATGAATGAATTGCAAATGTAATGATAGATGAGTAGATGATGTTTAATGAATGATGAGATATTGCATCTAAAACTTAATGAATTTAAACTAATTTAAACTAAGAAGCTTCAGAAATCTATCCTATTGCTCTCTAACTCTAAAGATTTCTGCAATTTACTTAGCTCTCAGATTTGTAAGCTAATTAAACTATTAAAATGACACTTAGAGAATGAGAAATGAACTATTCTACTATAATATGATTTAAATATGCAATTCTATTGTAATGGCAGCCATGACTGCAAATGCTGGATGCTTGATTGCTGCTTGATGGATGCTGGATGAATGCTTGAATGCTGGATGGTTTGGATGCTTGAATGCTTTGGAAACCTGCAGAGTAAGATTGCATAAGTCGGGATCCTTTTCTTGTAGCCCAAGAGCTATATTTATAGCTTTCACAGGAGCACAATTGCACAGGAAACCGGGATGAGGGGCTGTGATTTCCTCTGGAGAATCCAAAGGCATGGGATGAGAAGAAGGAGCTGATCATGGAGAATGGTTTCTCCCCATGAAAACACCAGGCAAGATAAGAGGGAAGGTGGGTGGAAGCTTGTTGAGAGAATTTCTTGCAGGTTTGTCCCTGAAGCTTTTCCCGTGAATGACAGTGCCATTAATTTGAATTTTGAGAAATTAATTTTATTGGTGAGTGAATAGTGCATAAATTTTATGCATAAATTTAAATATTTTTAATTTATTTAAATTTAGCAAAAGGAGGAATAAATAATTTAATAAATCAAACTATAGGGTTTGTTTTATTAAATTAAAAGGAGAATGATAATTAAATAAAAGATTTTAGCAATCTTTATTTAATTAAGAAGAAATGTGATTTTAAATAACACAAATTATTTAAATTGTGTATTTAATTTTAAGAT
Organism: Sequoia sempervirens; assembly: GCA_007258455.2. Classification (NCBI taxonomy): domain Eukaryota; kingdom Viridiplantae; phylum Streptophyta; class Pinopsida; order Cupressales; family Cupressaceae; genus Sequoia; species Sequoia sempervirens. The sequence goes on from VDFB02232974.1 coordinate 15,434, forward strand.
AGAAGTAATAATGATAATAATTAAATAAAACAAAGTTTTAATTTTGTTTATTTAATTAGAGAGAAAATAGAAGAATTAATAAATGAACTTAATATAAATAAATATTTCTATTTATTTACTAAGTAGAAGAATTTAAGATTAATTAATCAAATAAGTCGTATTCAATTAATTAGATTCTCCAGACCAATTTTAGGTGTCTACACCTATACATACTCATCATATCGCCAATTTTTGGCCCATCATGATCTTGCACATACCCCCTGCTCAAACCATACCAAAGTTATACCTCTTGATAACTTCAATAAGGTGCCACACAGAAATGATTTTCAAGTTTCATGAGACAAGCAAAACTTCGTATGCTTGGAGCTCATGAACAAATAGGATGGCTCTACAAGAATGCAAGCTGTGATATGCAAGGTGGCCACATAACAATTGTTGTAAATGCAAAAAGACTGTAAGGTATGTTCAAAGGGATTTTGCTTAGTTCATGCAAGGTCTCTTCTTAGGGAACATTGTGCCTAATGTCTCCAAGAGAGGACAAGTCAAAGAAATATCACACTCTTGTAGGAAATCAAGCTTAATGACACCACCAAGGAGGGGATGCATCACAAGAAAAAAGAAAAATCACGTAGTGAAACATGAGTTCCAATGTATGCCCCCACTTTAAAGTGGTTGCTAACACCATTACTGTGAGAAATTTCTTTAAAGTAGAAGAAGACATGAGAGCTTATTCGGAAAGCCCTATGCCAAGTCATATGTTTCTGATAAGCTATGTCATGAAAAAGGTAGTATGTCACATGTGAGCCAACTTAAGGCATGTTGTCCACGTCCCAAGCTTGCTCTTATATGTTCATGAAAGGAAGTCAACTAGCCGAAAGAGGCAATGAAAAGTGACATACAAGGACAAGGATAACTGACCCCTTTCCCCCACTTAGTGTAGGACAAGGATGAGTCTAGTAGGATGAAAGCAAGTATTAGTTAGAGGAATTAGGTGCTTCAACACAAGGAAGAGCACCACACTCCTTGAGATGTTCAATTTTGTTGTTCAAAGCCTTACATTTGTTAGTAGAATGACCATGAACTCTATGATATGCACAAAATGAATTCTTGTAGTAAAATTTCTTTCATGTTTTTTGAGGGAGAGTTATCAAACGATCTTGGAGGAGTCTTGAAAAAATACTCTCTTAGTCAATAGTAGAAGGTGTTTCTTTAGTTGCGGAAGATGTCATGCATACACTAAATGATAAGGCTTTATATGAAAATGGAGATAAGGGAGGTAACCCTAGATCTTTCTTGAAAGAGTATGGTAAGTCAGTTTGCTTTGTGTGTTCATTGTATCCATGTGAAGGAGGGATATTGTTTCCAATACTATAATAATCTTCCAAGTCAGATGAAGGGGGTTTATGCTTCTGAGAAGGATCAGTTTCTTCATGAGAACACAAATCCTTTTTAAAGTTATGCATTTTCCCCTCATGAGGGATTGGAGTTAGATAGCCCCCATCACCACCATAGGGTAATTTTGTAGAACTAAGTTGAGTGAATGAAACACAAGGTTGTTTTGGTTTAGATTGTGAGATTTTTCCCTCCTATAAAGGAAGGTGTAAAACCCCAATTGTCAGTAGAACTTGTATCCAGAAAGGAATCATTTGTATATGACTCTTTGGACTTTGAGGGTGAGATTTTGGAAACTTTATTGAAACGAGACATAAAATCTAACAACCCCCAATTATCACTAAGGAGTTTTTTTGTAGGTGAAGAATTAGCATCAAATTTTATACGTTCAAGTTTTGATCTTGGAAGGAAAGTATTAGGGGAGTTGGAAATATTGTGATCATGTGATTCATAGCTTCGTTCATCTCCTTTAGCCTTGTATATCTTTTTTTTGTATTCAAATTTCATTGTACGGTGGAGAGTAGAGGGGAATCCTTTCATATCATGAATCCATGGTCTCCCTAAGAGAAGATTGTATGAAAGGGGTATTTGCATGATATGGATAGGAGTAGGAAACACTACAGGTCCAACCTTAATAGGTAATGTGATCATCCCTAGTGGTTTCCTATTATTATTGTCAAATCCACAAATGTGAACATCATTAAGTTGAATGAGCCTTTTGTCCATGCCAATTTTTTCTAGGAGATCAATGCTACAAACATTAATTTCTATTCCATTGTCTATGAGAGTGCGCTTAACTACAGTTTCATTAATGACTGCCTTTATCATCAAGGCTTCATTCTTATTTTGAGTCTCAAGTGAGGGAAATTCATGTTTAGGGAATGTGATTTCTGATTGTGTGACTTGTGTGGGATAAAAGGAGGATGTTACATTATTCAATTTCATAGAAGCTTGGATCTCCTCCTGCTTTATTTGTAACATTTCTTGAAATAGGCACTTGTTTGTAGGTGATAGTTGAATGAGTTGCCACACTGATATATTAGCAAGAGTATTTTTAAGTTCTTCAACACTAGGTTCAATATGTTGAGGCAATGGTGATGTTACGAGAGTTATTTGTGGCCCCTACATGTTTGAGCAACTATGTTATATCTTGGTTGCGGAAAAACATTGTTAGATTGCATTGTAGATTTCAAGAAATCTCTTTTTTTATGTGATTCACTAATGGGAGGTTACTTAGGAAACTCACTAATTAAAGGAGATCCAATTTGTTTCATTAGAACTTCAACACTTGTCTTTATTTGCATGATCTCTTAGTGAAGAAGAATCTAATGTCACTTCACTTAAGGAAGCCTCATTACATGTGTCAATGTTTAGATTTTCTTGCACCATGATATCATCCCTAGGAGGAGAGTTTTTAGGAGAACTACAAACCATATGTTCTTGACATTCAAAGGTAGGTTCTTCTAAAATGACTTCATCGCAAGTAGGGGAATGATCAATGGTTGAATTATCTTGCTCAATAAGACTTTCCCTAGGTGTAGAGGGATAACTAGGATTTTCACGACTTTTATCAATCAAAGTATCTTCTTCACAACTAGGAGAGATACTATGAGAAGAAAAAATGTTATTGTCATGATTACCTATGGCTGTGTTGTCTTGTCCATCAATGTCTTATCCATTAAGAGAGGTAAGAGGAGATAAACAACTAGGATTCTCAAAACTCTCACTGATTGGTTCTTCTAACACCAAAATATGCTCTTCGCCAATAGGAGAGATATTAGGAGAAGAACAAATATGATCAAATGTTAGGAATGTCCAAGGTTGTATCACTTTTTCTTGGCATGTCTAGATATGTAAGACACTAACATTGTTTGAATAGAAAAGAAAAGCACTTGTAACTATGTCATGCAATGTTTCAGCAATGTAAATAATGTCGATCCAAAAATGCAAAACACTTTTATCCAATGTAGGAAAAAATTTAAGAATGCAAACAATGTGTATCCAAGAATGAAAAGCACTTTTATTAAACTTATGCAAAGTTTTATGAATAGAAATTGTTGTGCCTATAACACACACACCCCATTCGGAATGGGGACCCCCTCTCTCCTTTTCCTTCATCGAGTCACTTTTTTCCTTTTCCTCATTTAATGTGCCCCTAATTTTGAGCTTAAATTGGTCAAGAGCCCTAAAGTCATCATTTTTAGCTGGCTAAAATTCATTGCCCTAAAATTTTCCAAGTCTTTGGCCTTTGCGGGAATTCCCATGCAGACTTCCTTTAGTCTTTTGCTTTGGTGTCCTCCAGGTCCTGCGGGTCCACCCTTGTGGGCTTCCCTTTGCATGTTGTTGTCACCATTTTTCCATTCAAAATGTGGCCACCACGAGACGTCTGTCTACATGGTGGGTCCTGCAATCTTCTCGACCATTATCCCTCAGCCACTCATCAATGACAAAGCCTAGAGGTCTCTCTGCATTGTGGGGTCCGCCCTTCTCACCACCAACCCATCGAATTCCATGCCCAACAACTCCACTAGCCATTGTACTCACATTTATTGCAGGTCATAAATGAAGTTTGGTCTATAAATAGCCTACTCGACTTGCCATTTTCACCTGCTACTTCAGACTTGTCAAAGAGTGAAATGACGATCAAACCTCCTACGCTTGCATTTCCTTTGCTCGACCTAGAATCTAGATTACCATCAAGTTTCCTCACGATTTACAGGTGATTCCGCTATCGGCCACTTAGAACACATCTTTTGTGAGTAAGGTTTTTCAAAAATTAATCATAAAATTTTAAGGAAAGACCTTAACTCTTTTCGGCAACTGTCCTAGCTGTTAATTCCACATCCAAAATCATTTAAAAATTGATTAAAACATTCAAATGATTCCCTTTAAGTCAGTGAGAAACCTTGCTTTTCCAATGCCATTCTTCGTAGAGCGTTGACCTCTTTGCAACCTATAGCACTCTCATCACCATTCCGGTTGAAATCTAAAGGCCAAATTTTTAACAAAAAAACCTAAGTTAGTAGGCTCTTGTGGGCCCGTTTGTGTGGGCTACTGCATGCGGGCGGCTGTTATCCCACCACAATTTTCAAATGGCCTACCCTTGCCTGCTTCCCGCATTGCGGGCCCCGCCTGAACCACTTCCGTCAAATTCCAAAGCATGCCAAGTCCTAGTATGTAGAACTTCCCTCGCAAGCCGCAACCTGCAGCTCACCGTCTCGTGGACATCATCCTATAATGGCTAAACCATTACTCCCTTTCACACGATGGGTCATGCTGCTTTGTTGGCCATTCCTAGTTTATACGAACAAGTGCTAAGCCAAGTATTTCTTGCAGATTGTCACTTGTAGACCTCTGCTCACTCTTTGCCATTGCCTTAGCACCACTCACTAATGGCTAAGACCTAACTCTCGCCCGCATTACAAACTCCTCAACTTAAGTCGCCAGTCCTAGTTTGCAAATGAAAACACTAAGGTAAAACCTTTTTGCGGGCTTATCTCTATGGGGGTCCATTTGTGGACTGCCCCACCTCCTTTGTCATCCCAAGTGTCTAGGTGACCTCGTCTGCCTGCACTATGGACTCTGACCATACTATTTCCCTTTAATACTTCAACTAAACTAAGTTTGGTTCCCATGCAGACCCTTCCTTGTAGATTGTTGTCTACGGCCCATTGTTACCCTAATGTTGTTTGTTGACAGTGGTGCCCTCTCTTCTACTCATGGTATGGAACCTGCGTCCTCTTCCACCTTCCAAACTCATTTGAAGAAAAATGGCCAAGTTGAAGTGCTTTGTCAGTCTGTCTATGTGGACCGCCACCTGCAGATTACCATCTCACCTCTCTTGTTCCTAACGACCATCAAATGGCGATCATCCCCTAGTTCTTCCTTACACACCTCAAAGTGATCAAAACTGAGGGAGTTAACTTAAACCATCTGAAGATCTTGTGCCACTCGCACTATAGATTTCTCATTGTGGGTCTTTGTGCCTTGTTCGCCATTCCTTTATGGAAGAGTCTGAAAAATCCATGTAGCTTCCTATCTCTACACTCCTCAAGCCCGCACAAGCATAATGATCAATCAAGTGACTCCAGAGACCTAATAGTTGATTTTTGCACACGCCAAATGCCTTCTTGAGGATTTTGACTCCCAGGGCCTTACTATGGAACCTTGACTGTGGGCGGCCGTCTATAGGTCATTGTGACCTCGACATTGTCGTGCTCCTAGTCACTCCTGATAGCTTCCAGCCCAGGGAAACCTGCATCCCTAGGCCTGCATTCTTGAATTTGATCCAAATGACTCTTGAATGATAAATATTGATGAATTTTATGATCTCTTAATAATGAATTATTGGATCTGACCCTCATTTAACAGGATTTGACTCATGCTTCCTTGATTTTTATATGAATGCACTTACTATATCTTTGCATGTAGGATTTATGGAATTTGTTGTGGGTCCATTGGGGAAGTTTGTCAAGAAAGAGAAAGGAAAGAAACTTGCATGCTTTTTGAGAGGGAAGGAAGAGAAGGATCAGGTGAAGTACCAATTCCATGGGGTGTAGTGCACCTCCAAGATCACTTCCACCTAGGATTCTATGTCAGACACCAACCTTGGGCATGTGGATATAGACGTGTTCTGGTGAAGGGTAATGATTCACCCTACAACTAAAAATGCATGAAAAGTCAAAAAGAGTGGTCTCGCTAAGGTAGTCGGCTTCCCACCTGCACTTGTTGCTCTAGAATTAGTGATGGTGTGCTAGGAGTACTATCATAGTAGTAGGAAAATCATTGATCATAATGGAATAGTGTTGGCATATTTGTCTGCCAAATCCATAGGCCAAACATTCCACGTTCCCACATTTGATGTAATGGAAGAAACATAAAAGGGATATGCTAAAAATATGTGGTAGGTGGACCCTCTAGCATGTAACAAACTAATCAACCAACATTGGTTGAAGGAAAAGAGGGGCAGTGCCACCAAGGTGCCACAAGAACTATTCAGAAGTGACTTCCACAAGGAGTATCATGACTTGGTGACCCTACTAAGTCGGGTAATGGGACTCCCTACTACTGCCTTCTTTGAAGAATGGATGTTCTACTTCATCGAGGAGATCATCCAAGGTGAAACAAAGTTCCATTGGGAGAATATCATCAGTGACAAAATTCATAACCAACTTATAGCTATGAAGAAAACGTCTAAGTTTTACATGACGTCCTACCTGGTGTACCTCCTAGCAGAGCCATTCCTGTACAAGGGCCTCTTTGTTACAAACAACCCAAAGCCAAGAAAAGGAGACCTCAAAGTGTATGACCATTACCCTTAGTTGCAATACAAAAACTTCAAGAGGGAATATCAGAGGGTAAATGATGCCTTCATTGGGAATATCATTAGACTCCTTGGGGAAGAATTTGAGAGAAGAGTCTTGCATAGTCTAGGGCCTTCATCTAGCGATTTGGGTATCTATTTATATAGTTCCCAAAATATACATACATCAGAACAAAGGGGTTCTCCGAAAGTCCCTACAAGCTACCACGACACCCCTATGACTGAATGATCCTGTTGGAGGTCTCTCGACAACTACAAAACACCCACACCCTATTGAGAAAAAAACATAGAGTGGGGATCCCATATCCCCTAACCTTTGGGTAAGGAATGTACTCTTGTCCCATTGCCCAATGCACAAAATATGTAGAGGAGTTGGTAGAATATAATTTGGACCTTCATACAACCGGAGGAAGAATGGACCCATATGGGAAATTGAGGAAATGGGTCAGAAGATAGTATGCTCATCGGCCCCATGTTGAAGAATTATAGGCCAATTGTAAAGATGATAAGGAGGTGCGAATGAGGCATTATATGTGGATGACAACCCAATTTATGAGGTCAATAAATTTTTTTCCAGTGCTCGACCAAATAGTAGAAGAAGATGATATTATTATTGATGAGAGGTTTGATGTTGTGGCCAACTTGTCACTACCGTTAATAGATTGGGATGAAGAAGAGGTCATTAACCTCAATATAATGACGCGACTAGTTGAAAACTTGACAAGACAGTGGGTAGATGCCCAAATTACTCAGGTTAAAGTGCAAGGTGCTGAACTAACTTATGGTGAGCTTGAGGATGAGCTCAAGAGAAAAACTGATAGTGGAGTAGTTACTAGCCCAATAGAAGAAGTGCCTAAATCCGTCTAGTAATAAGATCAAAGAAAATGAAGGATGCTCCCAAGCACCATCCCAAGCACAAGGTGTACACACGGAAAGCTGTGGACGAAGAATCCTCAAAGAAAGCAAAGAAAATAGGGGGATTTGTAAGTGAGATTCCTACAATTGAGGAGGACCCCCAACATGAAGGAGAAGAAGCTGAGCAACCACGATCACCACCTGACACCTCTACTCTCACTGCTATTGCTACCATTGCCACTCCTCCACCTCCCGCATCTCAGGAACTCACTATTTTGTCTCTACCCGCCATGGACATCGTCGTCCACCTCACTTCCACTTCACCAAAAACCCTAGTAATGGTACTAGACTCCTCCTTAGCCATGACATCCCTACTATCATCTTCCTCGCTCCCTCCTCCACTACTCACTCTCTCTACCCTAATGCCTACAGTTAGCACTGCTAATATGCCACCTCTCACTCTACCAAATTCCTTCACAAAATACATGCAAGGAATACCTATTGAGATCTCCAAAGTGATAATGAATCATACAGTTCAAGCCTTGATGGCCCAGCTTGTCATTGGTTTTCCCGTTCCTCCACCACCTATAGAACCACCAAAGATGGAGGCAACTATGCAAATCTTCGAAGAGATAGAGAAGTGCCAAAGGGAGGTTGCCAAAGGTATATTTGAAGAGCCCGAGGACCCTTTCAAGGTTGATTATTTTGAACATCCACAGGGTGGGTTGAGCATAAAATTGGATGAGGTGGCCTCTGGTGAAGAAAAATCACATTCTTTAGAGGATACTAAGGCTCTTAATGAAAGGTACATAATAGAAACCTCAAATCAAGAATTGGAAGAAGAGTTGTCCCAATAGCACAAGGATGTAGATGAAAAGGCTGATCTAGAAAGGTGGCTCTTTGAAGAAAAAACTAATACTAAAATCAATGTGGAGATAATCAAAGAGCCTCCATTAAGTGGCCAAGACAAGGGCCCCATCTAAGAAGAAGAAGTGCCTCTTGAAAAGGAAGAAGAAAAGAAAGAAGAGAAAGAGGAAGAAAAGGAAGAAGATAAAGTGGAAGACGCACCAAGGAAGAGCCCCGAGCCTGAGCATCATGCTGAGCTTGAGCACCCAAAAGGGGAAGTACCTTAGAAAGAAGATATCATTGAAGAAATCATAGCCACTACTAAGTTAGACAAGGAAAATGCTATATAAATAGAGGACTTAGATGAAGAAGAGAGAACAAATCAAGAAGCCCTTGGCCATGAAGAGGAGCAACCTCAACATGAACAGAGAGAGGAAGGTGATCATGAATCACCTAAAGGGGAAACCAAGGTGCCCAATTGGCTAAAGTGACAAATACAAAAGAAGACTCCATTGGCTACTGATCTAAAGGCCAAACTCGAAGCAATACTGGCTAGAGTGCAAACAAAGACAAGAAAGTAGACGGAACCTAGAGTTCGCTCTCATATCACAGTTAATGCCTTTGGATTGAGAATGATACATATTGCTACCCTAGTACCAAAAAAAGGTGAAGGAGCTAGATATAACATCACTACCATCAATTTGGGCTCAAAAACTAGAGAAAAAAAGATTGATGAGTTCCAAGGGTCAGTGGTGAAAATCGTGGAACAAATGAACAAGGATCAATCCTCCAAAGAGGAATTGAAAGCACAAGTGGCGGATCTCACTGCCTACATCCAATAATGGACATCCTTGGAGGAAGAGGCTCCAACAACGTCATCTGCCCCCCCTCTTCTCTCTCAAGAAGAGCTTAATAGAATGGAGAAAATGAAGAATTAGACCAAGGCCACAACGAATTGGTTCTAACGGGTGATATACAATGGAAACATGGGCATCCACCACACTACTCGAATGTTTAAAAAATTATGGGATTTGTAGAAGCAGCTGGAAGCCATATAGAAAATGTGTCATAGATTCACCGAGCTATATAGGATCATCTATCGTAAGCTTGAAGCCATTCTTAAGATGTCTGAGAAGATGTGAAAAGGAATTGGGGCTCATCAAAGATGATCACTAGCTAGTAGAGACCTAGAAAATGGGATTGGATCACAAAATGGAAGTCTTGGAAAGGGTATTGCATGAAGTCGAGCTTGACCTCGAATGGGTTGTGGAGCATAGGACTGATAGTGAGGATTACCTCAAAACAATGACAGATTATGACATGTCTGCCTTGGAGCTAGACCCAGAGAAAATCAAGCAATTCTTCCATAAGAATATGGAGTGAGGGGCTGCAGATGTACTGACGTCAGATTTCATGGACTTCACTACAATGGCATTCACTCAATTTGAGAAAGTCATCAAGGCCACACCTAGATGCACCAAGCATTGGGAGCAGATCACTAGAAGATTCAAAAGGATTTCCTTTTAGATCCTCCAATCCGACATCATGGAATGGAACAAGCTCTAGGATCTGATTGGAATTTTTTTTGGAGTATGCCACCCTTCAAAAAAATACAAGGAAGCCATTGATTAATGATGAGTTTCTGATAGTATAGCTGGAAAAGGAAGGTAGTCATTAGAAGACAAAATTGCTACAATGTCAAAGCCACTAGAGGAAAAAATAAAGAAAAGAAAAAATGTATTTTTATAATGTTATATTTTGGGGAGTAGGTGAAACCCTAATGTAAAATGAATCTTGGCCACATAATGAAAGTAAATCCTGGCCATTCATTTCACTTTTGGAAAACTATAAATAGGGGTCTCCTCTCATTTTCAAAGAGAGAGTTGAGTTGTTGTGTAAAGAAATGATGCAAAAATTTAATGAGAATTGCATTGTTTTGGTGGATTCTTGTGTTTCTTCACATGTGTGCATGGTTCTTCTCCTCAAAATTATATTTTAGCTTTGTTTTTCTAAGTTTTAAGTTTCCCTTAGTTTTTGGTTTTATGCTGCGCATTGATAGTGAAGAATGTTATTGTGTTGATTCTTTCCATGTTCATGCTTTTTGTTGTTTGTTGATGATGAACAATAGTGTAAAGCTAGTCTGAACATTAATTTTTTGTTGCACTTAAAATTCATCTATTATTCATGCTTTATGGTGAATGAGTAGCTGAAAATCTGTAGACCTTAGAAGATATCACTAGTTTCATGAGACTATTAGGTATTTTGGTTAAGTGGAACTTAGTTTTAGGAAGGTTGTCCACTGTAGCATCCTCCATTGTTACTGTTCAAAATTAGTTGTAGGTCTAGGAACCCTTCTATTACTTTTCCCTTTTGAATTTTCTTTGAAATTGAAGCTAAGGTAAAGTTCCAACATCATTGTAAAGCCAAATTTGATGTTGAACATGGAGTTTTAGAATGCTGTTTTGAACTTGTAGCAATTGCACTCCACTTCCAAAATTTCACAAAACTCTGTTTGAAGCTCCAATTCCTTCCAAACTTAGTGAACCATAAATTCCCTTTGTGATTACCAACAAATCACATCAATCAATTGAGCTATTTTTTCAAGTCATGACCTGACACCTAAGAGACCTTGGGATAATTTTCTACAACTTGTTCGTAGGAAGTTATCTTTCAAGAGAGG
>VDFB02232976.1:0-12517 GCA_007258455.2 Sequoia sempervirens
AATAGCACACTTTTCTTGCGAGTGGAGGCTTGCCTTATTTGTTCATAGGTGCTTACCATAATGCAGCTTGTTAGGCCTTATGAAGCTTGAAGGTTTTTTTTTTAATTGTGTGGTGCCTTATTGAAGTTCTCAGAGGGATAGCTTTGATATGGTATGGAGCCTAATAAGATTCCATCATTTTCCACCCTTGGGGGATCACCTAGTGGATAGCCTAAGTTCCATTAGCTTGTGTGAGCGTGCATTTTATTTGTATAGTGGACAGCTAGGGTTCCACTTGTGAATGTTTTTGGATTAAAAATCCTAGGCATGTTCCACATCATGTTGGATAGTTGAGGCTTGATCTTCCCTTTTTGTTTTTACCTTTTCTTTAAGTCTTTTATGTTGTATGATTGAGTAATCTTGTTGTTGTTGCATACATATGTGTTGGATTTCTAATTTAGTGTGATTTTGACACAAGGTCATCCTCTCACTAAAGTAGGGGCTAAATGTAGTGTAGAAAAATGTATCCATTTACATTTTCACACTTGTTTTGGCCCTCCTAGTTAAAATGGACTTGAATTTCCTTAATTTAGTGTTGTAACGTGTATCTATTTACACTTTCACAATTATTTAGGGCTCCTTTAATTAATTGAGCTTATTTTTTCCTTAACAGACCCCTTAATTCATTTACCAAGCCTATTTTATTACATTTTCCAAAGAGGAAACCCAACATTAATTAATTCCTTAACATAATACTTCTCATTGAGCAATGTGTGCCCTAGGTTTAGGGACCTAGGACCCATTCGCCCATGGGTGAATAGGCCCTCCCTTGACCTTAGGACCTAAATTTAAATTATCTTTTTGGTGGTATTTTAATATTTCTAAGTGTATATTCATATGTCAGCTTGTGATATTTGAATTTTGAGAAATTGCAGATACATATCTATAAATATAAGGTTTTTTCACAATATTTCACCTATAGCATTTTTCAAGACCTAGAAAAAAATTCAAGAACCTAGCAAGTTTATGAGATTTCAAGATTAATTCAAGGAATTCAAGAGAAGAATTATTAGAGTTTAAATATTGAAGCAATCAAGATACAATTGTCATGTCAAATTCTTCTTGCATCATGCATGTTATTAGAGCTAAAATGGTAATGTATGTTTCATGATCCTTTCAAGCATTCAAATCCATTATTTCAAGCAATATTCGAAGATTCAAGATCCACCTCCATTGAAGCCATTTTGTGCAAGTTTTAGATCTACATTACAAGGTTTATGCAAGGGTTTGTTGAATGGTAACATTGCTTTGTTCATTCTTCATTCCCTCTTTCATGTTTCATTTCATTTCAAGGTTTGATTACCAAAATTGGGTTTGACCAAGGAAAACCCCCATTCACCAAAAATAAAACAATTTTACCTCTTGATTTATTTTTGTAGGTTTAGATGGAAGAATTCTTGAAGATCCTTTGAAGAGAAAAATTGAAGTTGTTAAAGTAGTCAAATTGGTCATCTTCCACGAAAACTCATCTACATAAATTATTTCTAGCTTTCTCAACTTGAAACTTGGAAAAATTGGAAGACTCATATCTATAGCAGAGGCTCCTAAAAGTTGTGAAAAATACCCAACTCTATACCCATTCACCCCTGGGCGAATGAGTCCCAAATCAACTTCAGAGACTGACTTTTGGTGAAAGGTACATTTAGATCTTCCCTTCTCTGATCTAAAATTTGATTGTGGGTTTTGTTAGTATTGAGTTTAATCTTGTTATTTCAAGTGTTAAATTTCATTTTGGTGTTGGTTTACTATTTTTAGCTTTTCTCCCCAATTGTTTGACCTTGACCCCCATCCTTCATTCATAAGGAAATCTGTAGATTCACACCTTGAGTTAACTCACCTAAGGGTTGTAAGATAATTCTCTATGTGCATCTCATTTCCAAATGAAATAAAGATAGGTTTCTACATTATCAAATTGGTGAACCCCCCCTTTTTTCTCCCAAACCTATTTTTCTATGTATATATATGAAATATAGAAAAATATGTTTGGGAGGAAAAAGGAGGTGTTCACCAATTTGATAATGTAGAAACCCATCTTCCTTTATTTCATTTGTAAATGAGATCCACACAGATAATTATCTTACAACCCTTAGATATGTATATATATATAATACATGTATATATGTATATATAAAATACGTGATGTATAGTAAAAATCACCACTATAAAAAAAATTGTGTGTCATAATAATACAATAATATATAATGGTCTCACCACCCTACAAGACTATGACTACCAAGTCCCTCAAGCCACAGTTTATTGAGGGCTATAACTAGCCCACATCAACTTCTAGAGATGTAGAGAAGGGACCATCTTTGTTTTAACTTGACAGATAAATTCAAGCTATGTCTGTGGGCCAACTATAGAAAGGAAAAACATCATATCAGAAATCTCATCATATATATCATAATATAAGTGAAATGAAACATCTAGTGTTCTACTCAATCAAAAATCAAAATATAAATATAAATTTCTCACCTAAATCATCATCCTACAAGTGGGGATACATGGGGGGAGAAATTGTGACTATTCCTAGGATCAACAATTATGTTGAGGGAACTATAGAAAAAGATTCACTCAAATCCTCATTCTCATGTCATCTCAACACTATTATTATGGTAAGAAGTGCTCATGCTAGGTATGTGAAAAAAGATGTGACACCAAAATGATGTCGTGCATTCATTTTTTTCTAAAATGAGCATTTGGAAAATGCCAAATTTTGATAAGCACCAAATATGGTGAGAACCAAATGTGAATGATACCTCTATATTGATACCTCAACTGTAAGTATAAGTTGACATTTACATATGGACATTTACTTTCTTTTACTTTAAGTTATATTTCATGTACATAGTTTAAGGATATTTAAGAGTGGTTTCGGATCTCTTGGAGTTATAATGTGAATTCTAGTTTTTGAAAGATCTTATAATTTTTAGACTTAGTAAAATTTGTGTAATTAGTATGACAAATTTTAGTAATGAGGAGGTAAAATTTCAATAATCAACAACTTGTATCATCTTTCTCCTTCCCTATTTCCATTCCATTTTATCCTTTCCCATGGCTCCATTCCTCTTTCCCTATCCATCCTTCCTCTCCACCCCTCCACCTCCCTCTCCCTCCCTCCCTACCTCTTCTCTTTTTGTCCCTCTCTACCTACCTCTCTCTGTTATCTCTCCATCCCTACATCCTCATCCATGCCTGCCTCCCTCCCGTCATTTCCCTGGATTCTCATCTGCCCTCTGCCTCCCCCCTCCATCTGCCACTCCATGTGTTTGATGTTTTCTCCATGCTCCTCCTCTTCATAATCTGTCCTGTCCTCTTAACATAACACATCCATATATTGGATCAAACATTAAAGAATGCATTTTCATTTGGAGAGAAAGACAATGAAGATAAAGGGGAAGAAAGTGAAGCGCAAAACAAAGAGGGTCGATAAAGGATCGCGATGGTGAAGTAAGGATAGTTAAGTCGTCTATCCGAAAATATGTGGTATTTTCGGTATAGTTTTTACTTGTTCTTCAAATTTTAAAACAAACTACATTTTTTGAAGCTAAACTCCACTATACATGTTTTGAAAAAAGAAAATTGATCCTTGATTAGTTTTTAAAAAAATTAGAGGGAAGCATGCTCAATTTTTTATTTTTTAGGATGTGTCTACTTCAAAAATTAGTAAAAAAATCATATATTCATTAAAAAATAGCCAAAAAAATCCAACATAAACTACATGGTGTTAGCTAATTTCTCAACAAAGTAATTTTTCAAATTCTAAAAAAGTTAACATTTTAGAGGGGGCAAACCAAAAAATATATGTTATATTATTTTATAAAAAAAGACCACTTTGTGTGCTCCCACTTTTTGAAACCCTTAATCTTCATCATTTAAAAAAAAAAGTAGTTTGGAAAGTAGATTGAAAGTACTACAACTCTTTTTATTGTTGCATTTTCAAAATTTGAGCGTAACTATCTTCATTTTCTTCTTGAGTATCAAACTTTTTTTATTTCAAAAAAATAGGCATTTTAAAACCCTGTTTTGTATCACATCTTGGTAGACTTACCCTACTACATGAGGTCAGGACCTAGGCCTCCCTTTTCCCTCATCACCCTCTTACTACTAGTGTTCGTTGATTTCCATCATCATCAATGTTATCATTGTCTCTGTCCTCCTCCTCAAAATCCTCACCCTGAAGTGCTCATGGCCTCAGGTCACTCGTGGGGTGGTCTATGGGAAACATGAGGGAAGATAAAGTGATACTGGAACCATGTCACATATGTTGGGATCACACCCACATCATCAACACTAGATAAAGAGGTTGTAAATTACTTCTCATTATCAGGTTTGGCCATGTCCCCAAGCCTCACCATGCTACATAACAAGCATATCTAGGTTGATCATGCTATAGGAACCCACTATAGGGAACCAAAATATCTCATCACGCTATCAAAATAAGAATCCATAATGATATTCTATTAGTGACTGATAAAGAGTCAGTCCTACTACATCCTCACCTTCTAATAATTTTGACTCAAGTGTAATGTCACAAAGTCTTATATGGCCTCCATAGAATGTTCAAGGGATGCAACCTATCAAAAGAAAAATACCAATATAGCACGTCATGAAATTCTCAAGGATGGGTCCATATAGGCTCCACTAAGAACCCAACAAACCACATGCACATGATGTGCTTAATATGCCATACCTAGAACAGGGTACAAACCATCAAAATATGTGCCTCATAGTGCATATAGCACCCTAGATCATGATACATGTGGTCAAACATGCTCCTCCCCCAAGAGAAGATAGTCGTCTACCCCTTGATTGGTTGGGTGGTAGGAATGAGGCCCCCATGAAGGTGTAATCCTTTCCCATTAAGTGTCACAATTATGAGATGAATGACTGGGATGATGATCATGTCATGTAATGACCACCACATGAAAATATTCTTAGTGATGTCCTCAGGTATGGTACAGCCAAGTCAGTACATCTGGCTATCTGAAATGTAGTCCATTGACTGACACTCCTTAATCTACATGGCCTCACCTTGCATAGGAAATCCTATAATTTGGTACACATCCTCCAAGGTGATAGTCATCTCCTTGATCAACAAATTAAAGGTGGAGGTTTTTATGTCCCAACATTCCATGAGTACCATCAATATAATATCATAAAATTGAATTATGGGCATAGTGTACACCCACCATAATTCGAAATCCTTGAGATTTCCCACCTCAGTGGTTATTAGCATCTATGTGTAATCACACAATAATGCTTATATATGGTTTCCCACATGCTCTCAAATCTATAGAGGAATTACATCAAAAAAATATAATCAATTCCTCCTCTTAATGAAACTACCACCAAATAAAATCCAAATGTTTACCTAAAAATATTAGGATGCTAGCACATTCCTAAGACCCTAGCACCAAATCCAATTTATAGCATATATAGGAGAACCTAGCTCAAGTTTTGGATTCTAGCACTCAATAGGGCTTGCTTGGTGTGAAAAATGCTAATACATAGCACTATAAATATGAAATTTTGATATTGGACTTACCTCATGAGCCTGGATGCCATACACTATATGGTCCCTCAGCATTTGTAACCTCAATAGTTGATATGGTTATATTCATAACATATTTTCTCCCAAGGCTACTTGAACCTCTTAAAATTCTCAAAAGTTTAAATTAATAGTAAAAAGTAAAAGAGTTGTTACTATTTATAATAAAAATAAAAATAAAAAATATCTCTACCTTTTTCTTCAAATAGTTCTTCATTCAAATCATCATAACCTAGGCCTAAAAGCTTAAATTTTCACACCATTCACTACATTGGAATCTTGGTTCTACCCTCATTCCTCTTAAAGTTTTTCATTCCAATGTTATTTTTTAATAACCCTATCAAAGGAATTTTCATCAACCCTTTATAAATTCATAGTCTAAAGATTTCCACCCTATTTCTACATCCATAAAAGTAAGCAGAAAAAGGGGGGCATATACCTACCCTCAAATTTCACTCTAGATAACACTCTCATTCCCCTTAGAAAAAATTGGAAAAACACATTTGGCTTTTCCTCCATGATGATTTTGGACTTTTGACAAAGTAGTTTTATAGGATGTGGTTTATAACACTATGGTATTGTAGGTTCTTATGTTGGGAGCTTTGTTCTCTTGCTTGGAAATATTGTGCATCCTCTATAGTATATTTTTTTGTATCCTTTACATGCTTATTCTCTTTCACTATTTTATTTCATGTACTTTAGCTTGCATATGCACGTAGTGTCATACGATTGCTAAAGTGTGGGTTAAATGTAGTGTTGTAAATTATTCTCCCTAATTGCATAGGAGGATCTTTATGCTTTACTTGGTGCTTGATTTATTTCCCACTCCCCTAGTCCATATAAGGTCCATTTCTAGCTATTTCCTTACCTCCAACTCAAGAGATATTATGATATTTCCCTAAATAACCTACTCATGATCTTGTTCCCTAAAATTTTGATTAATGTTGTATTGTCTAAAAAATGGTCCTTTGACATTTTTGCACTTGTTTGGGTCCTCCTTATGGATTTTGGTTTAACGTTGCATTGATTTAGTGTTGTAATGTGGACAACACATTTACATTAGGTCTTGGGCCCTTATGAACTAATCAAATTTAATGGTGCCTTGCAAAAGTGTTATGAAGTGTTGTAATACACTTTCACACTTTTCTAGGGTTTTATCAATTAACTAAGCATAATAAACATAATTTTAATTTTAATTAATCTTAACCTTGCCTTATTTGGAGTGTTTTAAAGTGTTGTAATACACTTTCACATTCCTCTAGGCTTGTCATTAATAATTTGGCTTTCTTATGCTTTAGCTGGCCCTATTTTTCATCCACAATCCTCATTTATTACATCTCTTTGAGGATAATCCTGACACCAATTAGTAACCAATCATAATTCAGGTGTTCCTAGATTTTGTGGCCTAGATTTAGTGTCTGGGACTCATTCTCCACCTTGGGTGAATGAGTCCCACCTAGCTATTTTTGGCCCTGATGCAAGTTTCAAACATTTCTAAAGACTTTTGATTTTTGGTCCCATACATTATGTATGATGGGACTCATTCGCCACCTTGGGCGAATGAGTCCTATGTGACCAAAATTCAAATTTAAATCAAATTTTCAATGGGATTTTATTCTCCTAGATCTGATGTCGACTTGTAGTGTTTTAATTTTGAGAATTCTTGCATAATTAAGTATAAATACAATGTTCTTTCATTCATTTTCTCCTAACAAGCATTTGAGTATTCACAACTAGAATTCAAGAGAGTTCACAAGAGCATTCAAGGAATTTCAAGGGTTGATTATCAAGCATTCTAGAGCATCTTTCAAGTGTCATTCATCATGTCAAAGGTTGTTTGCATCATGTTGTTTTAGAGCTAACAATTGTGGTGTAGGGTTTTGTGGTTCAAGCAAGCATTGTATTCAAGATCTATAAACATCAAGCAAGAGTCAAGAACCACATCCATTGGAGCCATCACTTACATGTTTGTAGCCTTTTATTGCAAGGGTTTGGTGAGTTACAACATTACCATTTGTTCATTCATCATTCTCTTTCCATATTTCATTCTATTTCAAGGTTTAATTACCAACAAGGGGTTTGACCAATGAAAACCCATATTCACTAACCCCCACAAGATTTTTCCCTCTTCTTGTGTGTGATTTGTAGGGCTAGGTTACAAATTTACCAAGAAGCGAAGGTGGAGAAAAGTGTTCAAATTCCTAAAGTTGTCATCAAGCCTTGGAGAAGCTTGGAGAAGACCTATATGTGGTATTTTGCAGTTTCAAATCTGTAAACCAGTCAAATAAAGCAAAGCTGATTGAGAGGCACATAATCCAATTCAGAACTTCAAGAAAAGTAGAAGTGGACTGATTCACTACTATTGGAGAATGAGTCCCACTGTGCAAGCCTGAACAATATTTTTATAGATTTGGATACCCTTTTGGCTAAAACCTATTCTTGCACATTTTCTCAGAAGTTAGACTAATTCGCCCAGCCTAGCATATGAGTCCCATTCAACTTCAATAGCAAAATTTTGGTATCCTAAACACTGATCTCCAAATTTCCAAAGAATTTCCAATCCTGCAGCTTTCAGTGCATTTCTGTCTCACCTGGCTTCCTTTAGAGTTAGTTTGTATATCACATTGTGGTTTTTACAAATTATCTTTGCATCTGGCCTTCTCCACTCAATTTCACCAGGTTTTCTAGTGCATAATATCTCTTTTTCCCACACACTTGGTGTTGAACCCCTAATTATACATCATTCAATCTCTAGAACCTCCCCTTTACCAGATTTCAATCTCCTTTATATTGAAATATCAAGGGTTTGTTCTTGAGTGAAAGGTTAGAAATTGGTCTTTCTCCTTTTAGGCCCAAAACCCTAGAAGTGAAAGAAAGCCACATCCACCACTATTTTCTTCTTTTCAAATGTCAAAATTTGAGTTTTCTCCAAATTCAATGGACATTTTAATTTATTCTTTCTCAGACGCATGTGTGACACATGGACACTAGTGTGAATGCTAGACTCCCACTAATTTATATGAAAAAGTAGGACACTAGTAAGCTTTTTCCTTGAGTGATGTGACCTCAATTTTGACATTGGAAATGCTAAAATATTTTTGATATTCAAATTTGGATATGGTGGCCTACACGTAAGTTGATTTTTTTGTTTCCTTTTTAAAAAATGAAGTTTTATCAAGCAATGAACTTGATGAATACTATGGAGAAGCCTTACCAAAATGAACATTTAGCTCTACAATTGTGAACAAAATTTATTATTTTTTTCTCTTGCTACCTTGGTTGAAGCTCAATGAGTTGTAAAATTATTGGGATTAATGATTGATAATTGACTCATACCTCTTCATCATGATTGGGTATGATTCTAATCGGTTCTAACATTTAAGCTTTGATAACCTAGCATTGTTGCAGTGAAGTGACTTATTATGATTTATTTCCCTTGAGAATAACATTTCTCTAGATCTTGCATTATCTTTTTGAGGCATATAGAAATCCACTTTAGCACATTTGAAGTATGACTTTGATTATCATTTTATTCATCACTTGTCATCATAATATTAGACACACTTAAGATTTAGAGCACACTCTACTTTCTATCAATTTGGCTATTTATGGAAGTAGGAATACCAAAATGGGGGTTTGATTAAGGAAAAATCATATATAGTGACAACCCTTTTTATCCTTTGTGCCTATTCAGGTTCAAATTTGATATACAAAATTGTAGGAGATAACATAAGAGATCATTACACAAAATTTTCAACTATTACCTAAGTCATACAATATGGTCAGGATCGTAATGTGACACACTATCATCTATGTGGTGCACATGCATCATGGAAAATAACCTCCATTTTTTGGTGAAAGCTTCCCCTTTGTTAGCCCTTTTTAGATCTATATTTTTTTTTGTAAAATTTATATCTATCTATACAATTATTCTATTTAATTTGACTAGGTTTTGTGTCACATAGGTTAATTAAATCACACTTTTATCAATTTATGCTCTTTTCAACAAAAGGAATAAAATCTAAGCAACATAGATCTCCTTTAAGGATGTTTGCCAAGCATAACATCTTTGTTAGTTCTTGTTCCAATGTTTAGTTCAGAAAGATTGTTCTAGGTTAAATCCCTAACTAGTCTATATTCATTTTTTCTACCTACACTTATATTGAAGGTAAAATTTTATTTAAAATTAGTTTATTCAGGAGGAATATCTATTTAAACAAAAGTAATTATTCCTTCCATAGATTCTAATTTAGGAGATTATACTACTAGAGAAATAGATAATGGAGGAATTGGAAGACATTTTTTGTATAAACAAGACTTTAGCCATGTTAGATGAGAGGTACTTTAGGCCATGTTTTCTCATATATCTCGTGATATTTTTTGAGAGATGCATAATATATTAGGTTGTAAAAGGTGTGCCCCAAATTGCATAAGCCATTAATAATACTATAAAAAATTTAGGGGAAATTTCCATAAATGTTGTCCTTGAATTGTTGCAAATTCAAGAGGTAGTAATCAGCCTATTTTCATTATAGCTGGAAAGTTTTAAAAAATAGCACACTTCATTCCTTCACAAAATTTAATGGGGCATCTAAGATTATGTCTTTATTCTTCAAGAAAGTGGGGAGGTTAAATGGGTTGTCATGGAGTATCACTTTGGATGGGGATACTAAATTATTGAACCACTTTAGGTACACATTGTGGTAGAAGATATGTACATATATAGGAAACAAGCACCTACCTTTACCAAAGAAAACGCACCGTAATGGAATTCTATATTTTAGCTCCAATGGGAATGTATAGCTGTCACAACCACCGGTGAAATGTCCACTACTCTCATGGACCCCTGTCCCGAATACTTGCGCATTTCCTTTAGAGTATGCATCCTTGTGGAGGATACATAATTACATGTAATATCACTTTAGGAAATCATATGCACCGAAACTTTATATGTTTATATGAACTTCGTATACGGAAGCTTACTTGAAATTAGTTCTCTGCCGTTACTTTCCCAAAATATTCAAGATGCATTGACAAATGGTATAACTCTTTTTTGTAAAGTTTGTAGTCTGACCAATGCAGCCTCACCACCCCAACACTCTCCTCTCAATCTTTTTGGCCCCATCAACACCCTATCCATATATATGTACATGTATAGTGACGATACATTCCTCCTTTATCGAGCATTTATTATATATTTTATAGCGTATGTAACTTGAGAGAGAGAGAGTAGTTGTATACACTGCATGTTTAATGTACCATACCACCAGTGTAAAAACATGGCTCCTGTCTTCAAAACAAAATTTTAAATTTTCTATCAGTCACTTATTTTCCCTGTCCTGCCCATTTTAGATATCTGGTGCTGTATGCTCAGGTATTTAAAATAGTAATCCTTTTTATTCATTTCATGTCTCCCATCTCTCAACAATCCTCTCATCCTCCTTTAAAGCAAGAACAATACCAAATAATTCAAATTTTATGCACTAAAATGAGTAACAAATATGCATACACCATTCTAAGGATCTTGCCTACTATCTTTTAACATTTTACATATATTTTATCGACGTTCACCTAGGAAAACTCATATCCTTGTGACATGATGCCAACCCTTCCAAAGTATCTCTAAATATCACCAATCTTTAAATATTATAAAAGAGCAGAGCGAATGAAGATCAACTAGGCAAACAATAAAGTATAGTTCTATATTGCATAGGGTTGAATCTATATCAAAATGACAGATTTGCAAAAATGAACTTGACCTATGTTCACTTCAAACTTGGTTCTAATTAGAGTATAGGTTTAATTAGAGATGTGCAATATTCAAAGTAATTCATTCATAGAGAAAATCTTCATAAAACATACACGTTCTTTGATCAATAAACTATGTATCATTCTTCTTTCTACTTACTTTTTTAAAATAATAACCATAATTATTTAATTTTTTCCCTCGACTCTCATTAATTAATCTAAATAAATTTATACTCACCTATTTAAAATTAATCTAATATAAGAAAAAAAAAGGTTGGAAAATTAAAATTCAGCGATTCCACTATTAAAATTTTTGACTTTATTCCTTATAATTTTCATAGTGGTAAGTAACTACGAGGTCAGCAGTTTACCTCAATATAGGTGGACAGTGATGTGCTGAACTACATGAGGATGGACAGTTAATAAGGGGTAATATCAGTCGAGGACGAATATTAAAATTTGAGAATGTTTAATGAAATGGCATGATTGGAAAACTATGCCCTGAATGAAGTTTTCAGGGATTTCCCAAATCACCGGGATTGGGTTTATTGAATCCATACTGTTGTATACATATGAAACCCTAGTATTCTAGGCGTTGTCCTGTGTCCTAAAATAAGAGCATCGGATCAGGTTATGTAAAGTTGTAAACCCTGTAAAAATATTGTTCGAGACTTTTGCAAGGGACTATAATTTTAATAGCTCTGAGATATGAGAATATTAAATATGGGAGCCTGCCTAACGTGTGTGATATGTTTGACAAAATGCCTCATTGAATAGTCGTTTTAGACACTGCAGTGCTCGATATGCACACAGTGTGCCTTAAACAATTTCCTTGTACATTATTAAGCACACGCTATTGATGGGTGTGCGTTTGGTTGGGCAATTTTGCTCTGCGAAAAACACCATTCAGGGAGCAGAAGAGACAAGCCGAAAATTGGAAGGAAGCCTGTGGCATTGTTTGATATGGATCCTCCTATGCAGCGGCTCCAGCTCATCGTACATCTTCCCTGCCTCTGGTTATTCGAAATTCCCTTTCAAATTCTAGATATAGAAATTAAAGAAGCAATATTATTTGATCATGAATGATGGGCTTTGTTTTGATTACTGTTTTTAAAGTGTCTTGTAAAGGTAGGAGATACTGGGATTCTAACTCTATATCTTTTGTTTTAGCACTAACAT
>VDFB02232978.1:0-17478 GCA_007258455.2 Sequoia sempervirens
GCCTCTACAAAACTCTCCTTCCTCCATTTCATCGCCATACCGATCATTCAAAATCACCTCTACAATCGCTATCTTTAGTAAGACTGCGGTTTATGCAAGCTAACTTCACGCCCAAGAAAAGATCTTCGACCATTCCTTTTATTCTCGTTAAGGACCTATCTGTAAAAGAAAATTTAGATTCTTTCTGAAACCTCATGCTCTTCTTTCCTTTTCATAGGAATCTCAGTTTCAAATGAGCTCTGCAAAGGGCTAAACGAATTTGAGAAATCAATGAAATCCTGGGTTCCAACCTTTGGGGAAGAAGAATGTGTAATAAACACACTTCTGGATGATGAATTTGGGTGGAAACGAAGGCCAGCTTTCCTTCAAAATGTGAATTTATAAGGTAGTCATGACTGCTTGGATTCCCATTTTCAAAATTTAACAAGTGCCACTTGTCTTAATATATTCTAAAACAATTTTGTTGTTGTCTATTAAATGAAGATATTGCCTCTTGATTTTATCAGTGGGTTTTTCTTATATACGATATTACTCTAATACCAGTGTCAGAGCCCTATTTGTTTTTTCACATAGAGATAGTTTGAACTATGAAATGAATTTTGCATTTATTTGGTGGATGAAATAAAAGAAAATTAGTTATTTTATTTTCCACAAATATTTTGTGACAATTTTTTTCACATAATTTCTTACTATCAAATTGATACCAGCTACTGTTAATGTGGTAAATGCAATGGCTGCTAGAACTATGCTCACATAGAGTGATTAGTAGAGATCGGACCATCTGAATTATTAAACTTATTACATTCTTCCTCACAAACCTTGTAGATTGTACATCATATTTCTTCACAGCTTTGTGTCATCATACTGGATTTTGTGCTTTAAAGACCAAACTAAAATTTTAAAAGATTGTGTTGATAAGTGACAAATAGTTTGGTTTTATAGATGGATATATCCTCTCACATGATTGGTTCCTTGGCTAGGACATTCCTGATACAATCAGATACCGATATGCTTTTGATGAGTTTTGTAGAGTACACACTCATGTTTGCTGAGTTTTCTGGAGCAACTGGGATGCTTCCAGAGTACCAAGAGTTGGTCTTTTAAGAAGTCGGGGAACCCAGAAAACCCTAAGCCAAACCACACCTTACAAACAAAAAAGATGTGGACGCCCATAATCAGGAGAATGTGAGCATCTAGGGTGAATAAAATCCTAGTCGAATCGAAGACAAGATTGGAATCACGAAAAAGGGAGTGCTATAATTTGAGGTGATCTAGGGTGAAGTTCCTGAGAATTGTTGGAAATTTCTGAGCAACGCTTCTTTTTCCTTCCACTGTAGTATCAAAGAAACCAATAAAAAATAAAGAATTAATGATGTTCCTAATCATATCTTCCCTACTGACTTTTCAGATATTATATTGACTACATAGTTGTGTATATTATTATTATGCTAAAATGTTCATGACAAAAATCTTTTTCCTATCTAAATCTATTAAAAGTGTGTTTTTAATCTTGCTTTTATATTTTTTCTATAAATTGAATGCAACTTTGAGAATTCCACTCAATCCGCTCTTTAACAGTTATAATTTTTTATAAAAAAAATATTTTTCTCCTTTATTTATTTTTATTGTTTATATAGAATAGGGTAAAATCAAGGGCTTCAGGCAAATTCACCGCAGCAAAATTCACCATCAACAATTCACCATGGGAAAATTCACTGCCATGAATTGCTGCTGGTGAATTTTCCATAAGGTGAATTTGTCTTGGTGGTGAATTTTTCCCTAGTGAATTGTTGGTGGTGAATTGCTGGTGGTGAATTTTCCTAAAGCCAAAATCAAGGTGTAAAGCATGAATCAACACTATGAACTACCAACTACATAAAACTCAAATAGTGATGCTAATCCAACAATGAAGTACAAATGAACATAGAATTGCTAGCCGTGAATTTTCCCCTTTATTTTTTTCTATTGTTTATATAGAATAGGGTAAAATTGTGAAAATTCACCGCCATGAATTGCTTGTGGTGAATTTTCCATAAGGTGAATTTGTAATGGTGGTGAATTTTTCCATGGTGAATTGTTGGGGGTGAATTTTCGAACAATGAATTGCTTGTGGTAAATTTTACTAAAGCCAAAATCAAGGTGTAAAGAATGAATCAACACTATCAGCTACCAACTACCTAAAACTCAAATAATGACACTAATCCAACAATGAAGTACAAATGAACATAGAAACACAAACAATAAAGTAATATTACCATAATTCCTATGCCATGGTTGAATACCTTCATAGCTCTTTTCCATTCTGCTTTATATGCTATCTTCCCCTCAGATTTTTAGTATTCAAGAATAATAAGCCTAATGTTCGCGATATAGGAAAGTATCAAAGATAGTGGTTGTAGTCTTGAAATGAAAGGGATAGGTCTCTTTTATAGAAAACCAAATTGGAATGAAGGGCCAAGATTAAATGATGAAGAATGATGATGATCAATGGGTGAGATTGCTTGGAGAAGCAAGGAAATAGGGTTAGGGAAAAATATGGTCTAGTTAAGGATGGACGATGAAGATTGAAAGGTAATAAAACCTTATCAAAGGTGGAGGCTAACTGGGATAAGGGAGGAGATGGGAACAAAAAAAGAGGTTGCTGAAGTAAATTAAATAATTATAAAATTATTTAATTTAGGAGGAATTGGGAAAAATTAAATAATAAAAGCAATTATTCAATTATAGCAAAGAGGGAAAAGTTGACTTTTAATTAAAATTATTTGGAAACAATTATCTAATTAAAAAGTAAATAATAAAAATAATTATTTAATAGTGGAGAGAAAAATAGAAAATAATTAAATAAGTAAGCTTTATTTCATTGTAGAAGAAAATGGAAAATAAATAATTAAATAAATATAGAAGGAAAATGGAAAATAAATATTAATTTATTTAATTACAGAGAGAAAGGAAAATTAGTAAGGTAATTAAATAAATATTACTTTATTTTAATCAAAGGGAGGATATAAAAAAACAGATGAATTAATTAAATAATGAAATTTATTTAATTAATAGAAGAATATGGCTTTAGAAAATAATCAAATCATTAAAATTATTTAATTATTTAATTTTTTCTTACAAAGAAGTTTACTTAGAAAGAAGTTTAGTAATAATAAGCATGCTCTTATTTTTTTAAAAAAAATTAATTATAAAAAAATGATTGATTGTCTATAAATTGATTAGTTATTTCAATGCTAAGAGTTATGTCTCAAAAAATTAAAATAAAGTAAGTCTAAGGAGGGTATGATGACCACAGTAGGGGAAAAGAGATTAGAGGTAGTTTACACATGAATGCAAGAATAGCTTACACTTTGTTGAAGGAGGTCTTCACAATTAAAGCTATTTAAGTAAAGTAAGAATTGACTCATATTCAAGAAAATTGTTTTCATAAGAGTTGATAAAGAAGTTTAGATTACATATAGATGATTATTTATATCAATATTATAGTTGGGGTGTATAGAGTAAGGAGTAGAACTACTATATGTTATCAAGTAATGAAAATGGAAGATTATTATGGTATATGATAATCTTTTTAATGAAGTTGTAGACATAATTCCTTAATATAAGTTTGTATTTAGAGACTAATATTGATGTAAGATTATTATAAAATTTATTAATAATTAGAAGAGAACCAAAAACATAGAATGATAAAAGAAGAGAGAGATACACCATTTATCTATGTTAGGGCTACAATATTGAACTCTCCTTTTCATCTAATCAAGAAAAATATTTCTTAATGTCCATGGTAGATTCGTATTTAATCTTCAAAATAAACATTATAACTTAAAAGTATGATGTTATGTGTTTCTGTTTATGATTTTCTCCACTCACATCTAATGTTATGTGTTTTTGTTTATAATTTTACCAATTCTTTTTATGTTTAGTCTATCCATGTTCTAATTCAAGTTTAATGGTTAATCACATGTACCTTTCATTGGATTATTCAAATTTATACATTGCATGCTTATACTAATACTATTGTTATTTGCCAATTTTCTCACCATTTGGCACTAGAAAATGAGAGTAAATTTAGAAGAAAAATGTAATCTCATGTGGGCAGCATGATTTTAAATTTTTTGTTCACAGTTAAAACTGTCCATCTTATTTCAACTATTTTTTTTCCAAGTCTAAAATTAGACATCATAAATTTGTAACAACCTTGTTTTTTCAGAAGGAAAAAATTAACTTTTAGGATTCACATAAGAAAATATTGTTTATGGTGAATTTTTTATGTCTAATAAGTTGTTCAAATTCTATGATAATGGATCATTGTTTAATACAATTTCAATTTGATTTATGGAATTCAAAGAGATAAAAATAATAATAATAAAAAAAATGTTTCACTATTTCTATTTTAAGAGAATATATATCCAATTTTAATTAATATTAGGTTAGTGCTAGGATTAGGGTTAGTGTTCGGGTTATGGTTATTGTTAGGTTTTTTTAATTAATATAACTAATAATATAATAAAATAATATAGTATAATTATATATTTATTCATGTTAGGTTTATTTGGTATCTCTGATTGTATAAGGAAAGTCCTAGACAAAAATAGAATTGTTTTAGAATATATAAAGACAAGGGACACTTGTTAGATTTTGAAAATGGGAATCCAAGCAGTCAGGACTACCTTATAAATTCTCACCATTTGTCACTTAAATTTTAAAATAAACCTAACATGAATAAATATATAATTATAGGAATATTATTTATGGGCTGTATCCCTAAGCAGATTTAAACAATTGTGCAAAAATGTAGATTGAAGGGCCCATAAAATGGATTTTAGGAGTACATAAATAAGCAAAATGTGCCAAAATTTTGAAAAACCGATTGATAATATCCTTAGACCGCCTTGTTGTTTCTATGTACGCTTCTTGGAAACTCAAGGAAAATCATTTCCAGCTATATAATATTGATTGATTTTGTTGATCATTTTTTCATCTATATATTTCATATGTTGAAGGATTTAGTAAACTAAAAATCTCA
The DNA here is from genome assembly GCA_007258455.2 of Sequoia sempervirens. Lineage (NCBI taxonomy): Eukaryota > Viridiplantae > Streptophyta > Pinopsida > Cupressales > Cupressaceae > Sequoia > Sequoia sempervirens. The sequence goes on from VDFB02232978.1 coordinate 5,027, forward strand.
GGCAGATTTTTAGTCCTTAGTAGATTACTTGTATAGATGTCAGATTTACTGTATTGTGCCATGCGTGGAATTTTAGGATCCTTAATAAATATTTTACTAATTGTTAAGTATTGTATTTCACATACAAATAAGAGGTAGGATACCAATTTTGTTTACATGCATTGCTTAATAGAATTTGTAAATAGTACTAGCATATATAGCTTAAATTTAAGATGTATATATTACAACGAGATATATCCAGACATTCAATTTTTCATCATTCAACTTTAATATAGATATATTAAATTAAAAAATTAAATGCCTCGATATATCTCAGTGTAATTTATGTAATTCCCCGCCACGCAACCTTAGGGGAAGTTGCAACCTACCACAATTTCACTACAATTTTTTTTTTAAAACAAAACAAATACATGCATGATAACAACACAAAGCCAACAATCCCCTAAGGTCATGAGACAAAGATTAACTAATTTGCAATTTAAAACAACATGCATGAAATGAAACATAACAACATTCACTTAATCTAAGTAAAGTACATACATTCCATACATGAGATTTCCATTAAGACCATGAGATCCTTCATGGTTACTAAGGACAAAAGTTATATTATTACAATTACATCTCTCATTCCCAGAATGAGGTAAATCAATGACATGATTGTTTATTACAATTTCCACCTCGATGAAAGTGAGGGGTAAATAAAATACAAGCACTAGCATAAATGAAACCAAGGTAGCAACTGGAATCCCACGAGCTCTCCAACACGAAAGTCTCGTCCACATAATAAAATGCCAACACAACGGAGTATGGTGCACGTTCCACCCAACCATGTGATACCCGAAGGCTCACCCCCCGTGCTAGGAGATAGTAACAAGGATTTCAGGGCATGACCAACAACCTCTATACATAGACAACATGACTCAACTGGGAAAGGATACGAACATGACATCACATGACATAAAGGTAACAATGCTTCCAGATTCTCAATACATGAACACATAACGAATACAAACATAATGTTGTCTGAAGAGAAGTGTCATCGCAATGTCGCATGGGATATCCTGGCAAGTCTTCCTAGGTCCCACCCCCCATATCGGGATATCCTGGTAACCTATAATGACCCATGGCCCCACATGTGAACCAATGCCGAATCAGTTATATTTCGAAGGGACAAGATAACGATCTTGCCATTCCAGGCCTTCTCGTCTCATCCCAAGTCTATACAAGCACTTTCGTCCATGAGTGAGGCTAAATTAATCTTTTTAAATGTTGGTACCACCTATGCTAATTGATTGGTTTAAGTTTTCACTGAATTAAGCATCTTACATTGAGATCTCCTGGCACCACTTTGTGTGCTAGACCTCAATGCAAGCCACTTCTCTAAGACAACATGTGGAACTATTCCACCCCCAAAGAGTACTCAAGTGCAACCTAGGGTTAATGAATCCCTAAACAAGACATGAATTCAACCTATCCCGTCCAAGATAACTGGGTTTAACTAGACACATTGCATGCACTACCCAAGGTAAACCAGGGTTGATCAATATAACAACAACTCAAGCCACATAAAATAAAGTCCTATCTGGAAGACTTACATAACACTGACTAGATTGTCCCACACCAAGAAGAAGCATCATAAGCAATATAAAGCAAACTACTTTAGGATTTTGTAAATCCGATTCACTCAACGCCTTGGTGCATTACTCAAATTAATTAAAATCAATTCTGGTACAATTACATGAGTGATCTAATGTATTGCAATTATTTCCGTAATCTACGCTTGATCATTAAATCATAATGCAAAATTCTCATAATGATAATAACTCCATATACATTGCCAAGAATAACTTGATGATAATACACAATTATCATTTAAAAAAGAAAGGAAGCATATATATAAATTGCGTATACTTGACATATATATAATACTACGCATTATATATATAATTAACACTTAACTTTTTACTTTACTATTAAAATATTCTGAAATAAACCATATTGCATTATTTCATTATTTAAAATATAATAAAAATATATTTCATTATATATAAAATATATATATATATATATAAATTATATATATATAACTCATATATATTAAATATATTAATTATATATTTAAATAATAAATAATTATTATTTTAAAAAAAACATTGGAATTCTGGATAGTTATAGATATATATTAAATATGATATATATATAATATAATATAATATAATATATATATATTATATTTAATATAATATATATATATTATATTTAATATAATATATATAAATAAAATAAAGAAATGATATATAAAAAAAAAACGAAGAATGCAACAGGGTTTTATAAACCCAAACACCCACACCGCCCAGGAAGTCGCGGCAGGGGAGACGCAGGTCTCCTTGCAGCCGCGGCCTCCCCGCGCAGGGGGCGACGCTGCCAGGGAAGGCAGCGACACTGCCTTCACTAGCAGCGCCTCCCTCCACGGGAGCGGCGGCCAGTGAAGCTGTGCCGCCCACGCGTTGGGGTTTCATCCCCCTACAAACGCCGCTCAAAAACAATGCGAACTCTGGGTTTAAACACAAAGACCCGTAATAGGAAAAAAATTAAAATTTATTTTACCAGACTAAAATTTAATAACATTACAACATTATATATGCAATATATATGCATATATATGTATATACACTCCATAATATACATATATATGCATATATATAGGCATATATATACACACAGTCATACTACATGACTGTAAAAATATTCTTGTTCAATACCCAGATTGGGAATTTGAGAAACAAACTGAATTCTCATAGAAGCATCAAAATTTAACACCATAATTCCAAAATTTCACCCAAATGAAATAGAAATTTCTCAACAAAACAAGTTTTCAACAAAACCCATTTGAAATATCCAATTTGTTTCAAATTTCTCAATGATGGTTTGAATAAAATTTCTGGTTCATATTGTTTTCTAAATTTTTTTGCAAAACTCTTCATTTTCAAGTTTGAATGGTGATTCTATGATGGGTTTTGAAATCCAAGGTTTGATTTTCCAAAACTGATTTGAGCCATTTCAAACAAAAATGGTTAAAATAAAATTTGCATGAAGAAGGGAAAAAAAAAACAAGGAACCTTTTGTTTTCTCCAAGTTTTTGTAAAGTCCTTTAATGGAGGGTGTGCTCCTTCAAATTTCTCCTCCACCAAGCTTTTCCAATCCTTCTTCAACAATTTTTCTCCAATTTTTTTTGAAGTTTCCTCTTGCTCTCTCTCAAATTACCAAATTTTCAAAAAAGATAATTCAAAAAAAAGAATGCATTTACCTTATGGCCTCCAAAAAAAAATGTCAAACCCCTAATTTAGCCACCCACCAAAAGTTATTGCAAATTTAGATATTTTTGGATATATATATATATATTTTTTGAAATTAATAAAACAACTTTGTTTTCCCTTTTCAAATGCATAATACTCATTTAAAAAAAAAACCAATTCCATTTACCCCACAATGCTAACTAAATTCATTTTATTTCACAAAATTGAATCCAACTATTATATTTAAAACAAATCATTTTTAATTTTATTTTCTTACATGAGGAATGCAATACAACTTCTAATGTATATTTTTTTTTTTGTCTCATTATTTAATAATGCTAACACAATTGGACTAATTTAATTAATCCTCCATAAATCTAATTCATGGTTAGATCATTCATCAATTGCATTAAATCAACTAATAAATTAATAAACACTCTATTATGAATTTTGGCAATAAAATTAAATAAAGCAACACCATTTCACTAGGAAATTTGAATCATGCAAGCAATGGGAGATGAGATGACAAGACAAATAGCCTATCCCAACTGACAACCTGATGACCCACTATGGCTAGGGTGATGTCATGACACAAAAACCCAAGCTACTATCTCCGAATCATTTTCCGTTGAACAAGGGACATGCTCAGACTTGCGAAATTAGGTGGAGTCAATGTCCTGTACCTGCATCCTGCACACAACATGAGTGTCGAACATGCATACATATATATATAAATATCAAAACACACCGTGAAGAGGAAGTCACGGAATCACAGGGCACTCGCATGCGAGTGATGTGATCCTGTCCCCTTCACTAATACAATTTCGCTAACTGACACCTCTAAACATCAATGGTATAATAAAAGCATAAAGCATCAATAATTCACATACATGATAATTTAATCCACAACCTGAAATAATAACATCATCTGATGAAAGTACCATCATATCAAAACATAATGTTTACATCGCTTAATAATTAGTGATCAAAAGTAACCAAGTTTATCACCAACGTGCTAACAAGGCAAAATATATATAACAAACTCTGTTCGATCAAAAGAACAAAATGGAGGGGTGTTACATCCTCCCCCCCTAGGGTTAGGCTTACTCCTAGAAGCCTGCGAACAAATAGGGATAAAGTTCCCTCATGCTAGCTGCATCCTCCCAAGTGGTTGATGAGTCATCCCTAGGATCCCACTGGATCCTAACCTGATCAATATCTCACCCTCGAAGAGCGAGCGTTCTACGCTCCACCACGGCCACGGGCTCCAAAGCCAGTTGCCCGTCCTCTAGCTGCAAAGCATTCCAATCAAGGACATGAGAAATGTCTAGATGGTACGGCCGAAGAACTGATACATGAAATACGTCGTGCACATGTAAGAGACTGGGTGGTAAAGCAAGACGGTAAGCAACAGGACCAATCTTCTCAAGAATCTTAAAGGGCCCAACAAAGTGAGGCACCAACTTAGAGCCCTTTGCATAATGGATTGGACTCTTTCATGGATGCACATGCAAGAAGACTCTATCGCCTACGAAAAACTGACGATCCACTCTACGCGCATCTGCATACTTCTTCTTCCTATCCTGTGCTACCACCAAGTGCTCTCTAATCCTATCCACCTGTTGCTCCATATCATGCAACATCTCAGGGCCTAAAGTTACTCTATCCTCTAGCCGATCCCAACTCAAGGGAGTACGACATGGCCTCCCATACAATGCCTGGAATGGAGCCATATCGATAGAACTCTGAAAGCCATTATTATAGGAAAACTCTACCAAATAGATATAGTCATCCCATCGTGTTTGTTGGTCCATCACATACATACACAACATGTCTTCGAGGATCTGATTGACCCTCTCAGTCTATCCATCTGTCTCTGGGTGGTAAGGTGAACTGAAGTTCAACCGTGTTCCCATCGCATGCTGTAATGACGTCCATAGAGTTGAGGTGAATACTGGATCCCTGCCAGAGATAATCCGACGTGGAATACCATTCAACCTCACTATATCCTCCATGAACACCCTAGCTATGGATGATGTAGTATAGGAAGAGCGCATAGGTGAGAAGTGTGCTACCTTCGTCAACCTATCCACTGTTACCATAATTGCATCATGCCGTCTCGAAGAGTTGGGTAAACCAACAATGAAATCCAATGAGATTATATCCCATTTCCATTCTGGTACTAAATGTGACTGCAAAATCCTTGTTGGATGCTGGTGTTTGGCCTTTACCCGCTGACACTCAAGACATCTCGACACAAAATCCGTAATATCTCGCTTCATCCTTGGCCAAAAATATAACTGACGCAAATATGCATACATCTTCTTCACCACTAGATGGGCTGAATAAGGTGCACGATGTGCTTCAGTGATGACCAAAGCACAAAGCTCACATGATGGGGGAATGTATATGCGTCCCGTGTGTCTCAATACCTCGTCAGCATCTAGGGAGTATCCTGAATATCTACCCTCAAGGGGCCTTCTTGCCTCTATTACCAATATAACATCCTGATACCAACTATCAGCTGGTAGGGCAGAAAGAATCTGACTCCACAAATCAACAATAAGAGTGAACTCAGATATCTCATGCCTTCGCAAGTATGCATCCGTAAAAACTACAAAGTCCCCAATAGGATCTGGTATCGCAAGTATAGGTGCACTAGTCAACTTCCCCTTAAGACACTGAAAGGTGGTCTTACACTTCTCAGACCACTCAAACCTCTTTCCTTTCCTCTGAAGTGAGGTGATAGGATTCCCTAGCCTCGAAAAGTCTTGCACAAAGCACCTATAATAACCCGCTAGCCCCATGAAGCTACGTATCTCGGCCACATTTGTGGGCGCAGGCCAATCTAAGATCACTTAGATCTTTGCAGGATCCACTAAAATACCCTCTCCAGAGATCACTTGACCAAGGTATTGAACCTTAGTCCTAAAGAATTCACACTTCGACAAGTTAGCATACAACTGATTATCTCGCAAACATTGCAATACCTGTCGCAAGTGCTCCTCATGTTCCTCCATTGTTCTAGAATATACCAAAATATCATCTAGGAACACAAGAACAAACCTGTCAAGGTATGTACGAAATACCCCATTCATAAGACTCGTGAACATTGAGGGTGCATTCGTCAAACCAAATGGCACAATCGTGAACTCATAGTGACCATACCGCATTCGGAATGTGGTTTTATGAATATCTAACTCAAAAATTTGAAGCTGATGATATCTTGACTTGAGATCAATCTTCGAAAAGATGGTAGAACCCTTGATCTAATCGAATAGATCGTCAATCCTAGGAAGAGGATACCGATTTCTGATGGTCACTTTGTTCAACTGTCGATAATGAATACATAACCAAAGTGAACCATCCTTCTTCTTTACGAAGATGACAAGTGCTCCCCATGGAGAAATACTAGGGCGAATAAAACCCTTCTCTAGCAATTCCTCAAGCTGCAATCGAAGCTCTTTCAACTCCTAGGTAGTCATACGATAGGGAGCAAACGAAATGGGCTCTGATCCAGGTACCAAGTCTATCTTGAAGTCAATGTCCCTCTAAGGAGGCATCCCTGGAATCTCGTCTGGAAAGACATCGAAAAACTCCTGAAGGATGGGGTGACTATCAAGAGAAACCTTCTCTTCTCCACCTCCTAGATCCAAATCATCCACTGTAACAGTGAACAATTGGCAACCCCACCGCATACACCTTCTCAACTGCATAGCTGAGATGATCCTCAAGGAGATTGGCCTCTGAACCCCCACTACCTCTATCTCTCTACCAGATGTCCCAATGGATCTAATAGACTTATGCCGATAATCAATAACTGCACTATGAGCCTCTAGCCAATCCATTCCTATGACAACGTCATAAGAACCCAATGGAATAATACGAAGGTCCAAGGTAGTCTGGAGAGGTGCAACCTCTAATCTACACTCTGGCACAAGGGAAAGGGATGCATCTTTTGCACCCGAAGCTAACTCTACCTGCCACCTATCGACTTGCTTTACCACATCCAGTCTACATCGTGCCACGATTGATGAAGAAACAAAGCAATCAGATGCTCCAGAATCAAATAGAATAGAAACGAGGTTACCCCCCAACATACCATAGGCCTCAACCACTATACCTTGGTGCTCTACCTGGTAGTTGTCAACCGCTATGAATACTCGATGCCCACGGCCTGCATCTCCTACAGTCAGCTCTGACGCTGCTGGCCCTTGAGAATAACCCGATGCACCCTTATTGGGACACATCCTCGCTATGTGACCCTGTTGGCCACACGCAAAACATCCAGTGCCTCTACCAAAGCCCCTGCCTGCAGGTGGTGCGCTAGACTGCTTGGCACTACCCCTGAAAGAAGAATGAGAACTCTGCGCTGGTTGCTCAGAGTTGAAGCGTCTCATGAGCCTCCAACTCCTGTCCCCCTACCTCTGCTGGAAACCCTTCCGTTTCCCCTGGGAACCCTACTGCTGCTGCTGACCACCCTGAGACAGACCCTGCTAAGCTCTAGAAGATGCACCTCCCTAAAGCTGACCCCCTCGAACACTAGTCCCAGCTGCTGAACCACTGCCCACCTGCACTCCTACATGACCACCTAAGGCCATCGCTAGGTTCTCCTCAATGAGCCTGGCCTTGTCGACTGGCCACCTCCATGGTCCTGGGTTCGAAAACCCGCACTCCACTGATACGGGCATTTAAGCCCCTGAGAAAATGCTGTACCAACATGCCCTTGTCATCACCTATGCCCGCATACTATTTGAGCTCATAGAAACGACGCTCATACATCTCTACTGACATAGTCATCTGTCGAAGGGTGTGGAACTCATCCCCTCGACGCTGCCTCCAATGCTCGAAAAGAAATCTAGCCCGAAACCGCTCTAGGAACAACTCCCAAGAAACTGTACCAATATCCAGATGGAGCTTTTGCTCCTCTAATCTCCACCAAGTGGAGGCAAATCCCCTCAAGTGCATGATAGCGCACCTAGCTCGAGTGTTGCTCCCATATGGGTGCATAGCAAAACACCTAGTCAAGTCAATGAGCCATGTCTGCGCTTGCTCCAAACCCTTTGCAGTCATTCGAGAGGAGTGGGTGGTCGTATGCGAAATCACTCACGCTTGGAGAACTTGCTACCTCTGCATCAGACTGATCTGGTACTCCTCTCTCTCTAACCACAACTGGGTCAACCTCTTGCCTAGGCCCAAGACGAGCAAGGGTCTCCTCTAACAACTGATGCAACTGAGCGTCCTCGATCCTAGGTGGATCCAGATTTTGATTGCCCTCTCCCTGAATATTCTGAGAAGCCTGTGCTCCTGTGAGTCAAGAAACAGTAGAACATGGCGGGTGATTGTGCTATTCCTCCAATCGCGGCCCTAAATGGCCAAATCCTGCGACCCCACTATTGCAGGAGCCCATCCATTCTGGACACGAATTAAGCACAACACACAAATAAAATCCACACACCTAAAAGCTTAATGGGCTCATCATAATCCCAGAGTACCCAGTGTTTAAACCCTGGAAGCTCGTACCGTATTAGCAGATACCATGCACTTGGCTTATGCGGAGTAAAGTTACAAACTACCACAATTTCACTACAATTTTTTTTTTAAAACAAAAAAAATACATGCATGATAACAACAAAAAGCCAACAATCCCCTAAGGTCATGAGACAAAGATTAACTAATTTGCAATTTAAAACAACATGCATGAAATGAAACATAACAACATTCACTTAATCTAAGTAAAGTACATACATTCCATACATGAGATTTCCATTAAGACCATGAGATCCTTCATGGTTACTAAGGACAAAATTTATATTATTACAATTACATCTCTCATTCCTAGAATGAGGTAAATCAATGACATGATTGTTTATTACAATTTCCACCTCGATGAAAGTGGGGTAAATAAAATACAAGCACTAGCATAAATGAAACCAAGGTAGCAACTGGAATCCCACGAGCTCTCCAACATGAAAGTCTCGTCCACATATTAAAATGCCAACACAATAGAGTATGGTGCACATTCCACACAACCATGTGATACCCGAAGGCTCACCCCCCGTGCTAGGAGATAGTAACAAGGATTTTAGGGCATGACCAACAACCTCTATACATAGACAACATGACTCAACTGGGAAAGGATACGAACATGACATCACATGAAATAAAGGTAAAAATGCTTCCAGATTCTAAATACATGAACACATCACGAATACAAACATAATGCTATCTTAAGAGAAGTGTCATCGTAATGTCACATGGGATATCCTGGCAAGTCTTCCTAGGTCCCGGCCCCCATCTCAGGATATCCTGGTAACCTCTAATGACCCCGGCCCCACATGCGAACCAATGCAGAATCAGTTATCTTTCAAAGGGACAGGATAATGATCTTGCCATTCCAGGTGTTCTCATCTCATCCCAAGTCTATACAAGCATTTGCGTCCATCAGCGAGGCTAAATTAATCTTTTTAAATGTTGGTACCACCTATTGTAATTGATTGGTTTAAGTTTTCACTGAATTAACCAACTTACATTGAGATCTCCTGGCACCACTTTGTGTGCTGGCCCTCAATGCAAGCCACTTCTCTAAGACAACACGTGGAACTATGCCACCCCCAAAGAGTACTCAAGTGCAACCTAGTGTTAATGAATCCCTAAACAAGACATGAAGTCAACCTATCCCATCCAAGACGGGTTTGTAGACATTGCGGCCACTCTGAGGCCTGAAGCAGGGGTTGATCATGCATAACCAGCTCCGAGCTACGCAAATAAAATTCCTATCGGGAAGACTTGCATAACAATGACTAGGTGTACACCAAGAGAAGCGCCATCGTAAATATAAAACAAACTGCTAAGCGCTTTTGGGATTTATTGCGTCGAATTCCTCAACGCGGTGCATTACTCAGAGTGAATTGATCAATTCTGTTTGGTGCGGTGATCTAATTGCATTTGCAATTGTTTTTTTAAAAGGCGATATCCGGCGGTCATTAAATCATATTACACCAAAATTCTCATAATGATAATAACCCCATATACATTGCCAAGAATAACTTGATGATAATACACAATTATCATATTAAAAAGAAAGAAAGCATATATATAAATTGTGTATACTCGACATATATATAATACTACACATTATATATATAATTAACACTTAACTTTTTACTTTAATATTAAAATATTCTGAAATAAACCATATTGCATTATTTCATTATTTAAAATATAATAAAAATATATTTCAATATATATAAAATATATATAGATATATATATATATAAATTATATATATATATAAATTATATATATATAAATTATATATATAACTCATATATATTAAATATATTAATTATATATATTTATTAAATAAATAATTATTATTTAAAAAAAACATTGGAATTCTAGATATTTATAGATATATATTAAATATGATATATATAATATAATATAATGTAATATATATATTATATTTACTATAATATATATAAATAAAATAAAGAAATGATATATAAAATAAAAGAATAGAGAGCAGGGTTTATAAATGAAGCACCAATGCCAGAGCGGTAGGGAGATGCAGAGGAGTCTCACTATGACACATGTGAGAAAACCTACCCTCTTGACTGGGAGGCTGATGCTGCCGAGAGGAAAATGGGTGACACTTGCGCCGTCACGCCCTCCTTCCCGCGAGATACATTGGCTAGTGAAGCCGCCGCTTATGCCGGGGAGTTCATCCTAAACGCTAAAACAATGCGAACTCTGGGTTTAAACACAGAGACCCGTAACAGGAAAAAAATTAAAATTTATTTTACCAGACTAAAATTTAATAACATTACAACATTATATATGCAATATATATGCATATATATGTATATACACTCCATAATATACATATATATGCATATATATAGGCATATATATGCATATATATAGGCATATATATACACACAGTCATACTACATGACTGTAAAAATATTCTTGTTCAATACCCAGATTGGGAATTTGAGAAACAAACTGAATTATCATAGAAGCATCACAATTTAACACCATAATTCCCAAATTTCACCCAAATGAAATAGAAATTTCTCAACAAAACAAGTTTTCAACAAAACCCATTTGAAATATCCAATTTGTTTCAAATTTCTCAATGATGGTTTGAATAAAATTTCTGGTTCATATTGTTTTCTAAATTTTTTTGCAAAACTCTTCATTTTCAAGTTTGAATGGTGATTCTATGATGGGTTTTGAAATCCAAGGTTTGATTTTCCAAAACTGATTTGAGCCATTTCAAACAAAAATGGTTAAAATAAAATTTGCATGAAGAAGGAAAAAAAAAACAAGGAACCTTTTGTTTTCTCCAAGTTCTTGTAAAGTCCTTCAATGGAGGTTGTGCTCCTTCAAATTTCTCCTCCACCAACCTTTTCCAATCCTTCTTCAACAATTTTTCTCCAAATTTTTTTTAAGTTTCCTCTTGCTCTCTCTCAAATTACCAAATTTTCAAAAAAGATAATTCAAAAAAAAGAATGTATTTAGCTTATGGCCTCCAAATAAAAATGTCAAACCCCTAATTTAGCCACCCACCAAAAGTTATTACAAATTTAGATATTTTTGGATATTTCATTTTTTTTTTTGAAATTAATAAAACAACTTTGTTTTCCCTTTTCAAATGCATAATACTCATTTAAAAAAAAACCCAATTCCATTTACCCCACAATGCTAACTAAATTCATTTTATTTCACAAAATTGAATCCAACTATTATATTGAAAACAAATCATTTTTAATTTTATTTTCTTACATGAGGAATGCAATACAACTTCTAATGTATATATTTTTTTTGTCTCATTATTTAAGAATGCTAACACAATTGGACTAATTTAATTAATCCTCCATAAATCTAATTCACGGTTAGATCATTCATCAATTGCATTAAATCAACTAATAAATTAATAAACACTCTATTATGAATTTTGGCAATAAAATTAAATAAAGCAACATCATTTCACTAGGAAATTTGAATCATGCAAGCAATGGGAGACGAGATGACAAGACAAATAGCTTATCCCAACTAACAACCCGGCAACCCACTATGGCTAGGGTGATGTCACGACACAGAAACCCAAGCTACTATCTCCGAATCATTTTCCGTTGAACAAGGGAC
>VDFB02232980.1:0-22644 GCA_007258455.2 Sequoia sempervirens
TATATATACTTGTTATAAATATATATTGAAAGAAGATGAAGGTCCTTATTTACCCTTAAATGAAATTTAAATTGGATATTTTAATGTTCAATATAATGAAATGTTTAAAAAATGAAAGTGACAATAATATTGAAAATAAAAATGTTGAACATGAATGTGAAAATATTGTAAAATTTGATGGAACACCTATTGATAAGAGTAGCATCATAGAAGAAGAAGAAGAAATACATCAACAATTTCTTGACTAATGTGGATATGAACCCTATGACATTGAAATTGCACTCAATAATTGACTTGCTGATAACAATGATTAAATTGATAGCTCACATGAACCAATGAAACTCAATGTGTCTCCAAATTACATAAGAAGAGAGAACCTTTGTGAAGAAGAAAAAGAAATTCAAAATCCATCTTTTTGTAATGAGTTTGTTAAAATTTAAAAACATTCAAGAACCCCAAAATGGTTTGAAATTGATGAGCATAATAGAAATTCTTGAAGGCAAGAGGTCACAAACCATTTAGTTGTACCAAAAAATTTTCAATGAATGGTTTTCCCCAATAAGACATTAACCAAAAAAATTCCAAATTTTTGCTACAAATTACTAAAGATGTACAAAATGAGACCTTTTACTAAATAACAAATTTCAAAGATTCATGTAAACAAAAAAGTTTGATCGAATAATATTGTTGTTAAAAGTTTTTAATGCATTCAATTCTATTGTAAATAATAGTAAGAAAAAAGATAAAAGAGTTGCTCATAGAGTAATAACATCATTAGTAAGAAATTAAAAAATTAAAAAGGCTCAATTATTAAGGTAAACTTGTCTTGAATTAAGCCTAAATCGTAAAACATTATCAAAAGTACTATCAATAAGATCATGATTAGAAATTCCTATTGAAAATCATACTTGGGATTTTAGCAGTAGGCTTCCATGAGTCGATAAGAAGCTAATTAATAGCACAAAGGATGAAATTCAACAATTTTGGCACTCTAACTCTAGATTTACATATGAGGTTGGAAACAACATTTTTATACTCTACCTAGGCCATGATTATGTTATGAGTATGAAGAGTTTATGATAGAAATACATCCATTATTGTTGAGTTAAAAGTAGGTTAAATATTATTTTTCTTAAAAATTCACTTTTATATAAATGTAGGTGTTTTGGAGAACAAAGCTATAGTATGAATAAGTGATTGACATCGATGGCTATAAATTTCAAGGTGGGGACATTCAATATAATTCATAAGGTGTTATAATATTAAATGCTTTCATTGTTTAGTTAGTTTTAATCAATGTTGTATGATTTATTAAACATTTTTTTAATATTTAAATGTAGGTGTTTTGGGGAGTAGCAGTGATAGATCTAGCTCATTGAGAAAGGATATAGGTAGAGAGGAGGAGTGACATTGACAAGGATTGAGACATGGATCACCTCAGGGTGGTAGATATGAGTGGAACATATCCATAGAGAAGGATAGGCTAAGAGGATAGATATAGGAGACAAATACCTTAGGGGCACCTTTTTAGTTGTGTGTATGCTCTACAGAGTGGATTTACTCATGAGTGCTTTGATGTATTTGAAGACACATTTGTATGAGAACATAGATAATATGATATGGGAACTATTAGTTGTGTTGATGATGGGTGTGATATTTTATGTGTATGTTGATGATGTGCATGATATATATAGTTATATTTCTTGTATTTGGATGCTCATAGGTATGGATGTTCATGAATCTTATGTGTATGTCTAATGGTGGCATGTGGAAGGATAAATATGGCTATTGAAAACTTTACCATTATCTTGACAACTAATTATGGCTATATGATTATCTTATTGTAATGAACCTAAGTTAATTCAATAGATATTAGTGAAGTTGAATTAGGAAGCATGGATTGTGCTTTATTATACACATTTTACGTTTAAAAATATGGGTCTAATTTTTGCGATATTGAAAGTCAGTTAAATTTCTTCAATAGTATATCCAAGGTATAGGGATATATTAGTGGTAGGAGTAGTGTAGGATAAAAAGGAGAATGTATAAAGAGGGGAAGGTCTAGAAAGGTAATGACATGGTAATGGAAGGAGAAGTTACACTATAAGGTTAGATTTTCATAGGATAAGGAGGAATGGTATGAAGAACATATCTGTATAGGATAGTGCTAGTAGTAACAATGGTGTGAACATATATAAAAGGATGGGAGATAAGAAAAATACTAGTGGAGAGAAAGGCGGTAGGACATGGGTGGTGGATCCCATGGAAGTGGTAACTATAGTATGATAGGAGGAATCATTATAAGAGGATGAAGGTAGATGGATGCATAGAGGGTACAACATTATTAAAATCCATTAGAGTGGTAATATTATGAATAGTATTAATTCCCTAAGGATAGCCACCTAATACATTATATAAATTACTAGCCAATGAGTGAGGATATTTAGGGTGGAGAGGTGCATCAATACGTAATTATCAATTTAGGAAAATATCTTGTTTAGCAACATATGTATCTAAATCATAGTCTTGATCATTATTTTTCATCTTCTTTAATGTGGCTCTTTATATGGTTGTCATTAGCTATTATAACAAAAAATGATTCAATCGTCATTTTATTTCCTAGCCGTATTAGAGTTAAGATGAAAACTCCATAAAACAAGATTTTAAAGGATATTAATTTAACTAGATAAAAGATCAAGGAAAACACTCTCAAACATGCAATATACCCCAATTGCTTAGACAATGCATATTTCCTAATAATGTGTGCAACTAAAAACTAATAACATGTAATGAATGGATGTAGGTGATAATAATTAAATAATCCTAATTGAACTAGGGTTGTCCCTTTTATATATTTAAGAAGTTGTAAGAGCATTGTATGAAATTGTAAGATGGGAATTACTTATGAAATGTTATATGACACATAAGAGAATAAAAAAGGGGGGTTACACTAGAATATTGATTAGAATTATGAAAATCATCAAGATCATCTTAAATAATGGGTTTGAATATGTCAAAAATGGAGTGTCGGTTATGAGGAGGAGGATTTGAATTTTTTTGACAAGATGTAAAGCATTTGCTAAATACATCCTATAAACCAAGTCAAGGAATATGGTGTTGGAATTTGTGCCAAATTTGGTGCCATTTTTAGGTCATTATTTTGGCTCATGGCTTTGGTAAACCACACTTGGTTTATGGTTTAAATTTTTCCTATTTATGGGTGCTTGAGATGGAGAAAGCATAATGATTTTATAGGTATCATCATGCTACTAGAAATTACTCCATATGAATCACATGTTGATGATACTACTATAAGGGTATGCACATGAATATTTTATTGTAAATGATATTATTATCAAATAATATAATTGGTTCATGTTTTTGGTTGTGGGATTTTTCTTCCAAGAGGATTTTCCCATGTACATAATTATGTTATAAATTTATAATTTATACATTTTTCTTGTAACTAAAATTAAATCTATTTTGCATATTTATCTCTTGATAGGTTAATATGGGAAGTGTTTCCACACCTCAAATTCCTTTTAAAATACTATCCAAGTCTTAATCAGTTTACATCCTCTATCTTATTGTGCAATACCTACCTACCACCAAAAATGTGTAGAGATGGACATTTTTAATGTTACAAATGATACAATTTGTGGTTCTATTTGAACTTCATAACTTTATATTGTTTGTTTCCATATGCTATTAAGTTCTTATATATGTTTCACTTGGTCTTTCCATTTAGGAGCAGGCTATCCATAGCTTTGATTGCTGAAATGGGAAGGCATATTTCATTTACACATAGAACATAAAAATGTATGCAAAATGGGGAAGCAAATCCAATTTGAATTCAACAAATTTGAAAACACTTTAAAAACTTCCAAACAAATCCAATTTGAATTCAACAAATTTGAAAAAACTTACATCTAGGGTTTCAAAATTTAACATATAAATGCATTTTGAACTCTAAAAAAATCGAATTTCAAATACCTGGTGCTCGTTATGCAAGTTGGGTTGATGAATTTTGGAGAGACCAAGTTGAGGTTGTGTTCGCCGGAAAGAAGAAATCAGTTCGCTCGCCGTCACAGTCTCGGTTCGCCGCACGCAGGGAAAGCAACTGGTAATTTTAGAAAGTGAAAATGACAGTCGAAATGAGAATGTTTTTGTTTTTTTGTCATATTTAAGGGGGTTCGGTCGAACCCATGTTCGACCGAACCCATTTAAATATGATTTTTTTTATTTAGGGTTTGTGGGTTCGGTCGAACCCCTTGAGTTTGGGGAAAAGGAAAAAAATGAAATTTCCTTCCTCATATAAATTGTAAACCACTATTCTGAAGTCACCCACTAACATATTTTGTCTAAACCATCATCATCTTCTCGTCATTTTTTCTTATCAATCTATTTGTCACTATTAATTAAAGAATTTTTAAGTATTTAGTTAAGCTAACACATTATTTTCTTTAATTAAATACTTTTTAAGTATTTCATCAATTTTTCTCATCAAAATTAATTAATTATTTAATTAATTTATCATTGTCTCCCAACCACTATAAGTAAGTAATTTTTAATTATTTAGTTATTTCTTCAATTTTCCTCATTCACACAAATTAAATAATTTTTAATTATTTATTTAAATTCTTAATCTCCTATTTCCACATTGATTACACATTTTTAAATTATTTAATTAGCTAATATTTAATTTGACTATTCTATCTTTAGATTCTCTTGAAAATAAATAAAATCAACATTTTATTTATTTCCTAGATATAACTTCATCTCATGCACATGAATTAAATAAATAAATTCTATTTATATTCTTCCATCTCCTAATTTAGTGAATTGACTAAAAATTAACCTTAGTTCACTCTCACTCTCACTCATTCCACTCACCCATGCAATCAGTCATCTCATCCATGTAACCACTTCCACATCTTAGCCAATCTTTCAACCAATCTTATCCATTGATCTCTTGAAGAAGCCTACATAGTTGATTAGGTATCAAGTGAAAGCTATAAAACAACCATCATTTAGCCATTCAATCTCTCCACAAAATTTGATAAATCAAATCTTTTTTCATTCATTTTGTGAATCAAGGTTATGCTAAGCTAAGAGTAATCTACATACTATCATTTACATCATTTCATCACATACAATGGAGTAAGGTTAGCCACATTTGTGGAGGTAAAATAGTTTGATTTGATTTACTTTTATGTTTTGTGCACACAGTCGCATTAATGTGGTCATTTTGTTATTGAATGAGGTGTTTTATTGATATTTCCTTATTTTCAAAGTTGATAACATGATTTAGGCTTCACAATATGCATGTTGAGACTAATGATATTTCATATACCCATGCTTTTGTGAGAGTCATAATTTAACAAACACTACATCTTCTTCTTCCCATCCCATTCCTTTAGTTACATTTTATAAAAGACATACCAAAAAAGAATTACTATGGGCAATTGTATATCTAAGGATAAAACATGTTTGTGTTCTTGGGGATATTCTTGCTGATTTAAAAAAACATATAATATATGCATTGAGGAATTTATTGTTCATTATCATCTAAAGGAAATTTCTTATGCTCATATGAGAATCTCCCTTAAGATGACAAATGTATATAAATAAGTCATATTAGTTTTGGTTGTCTCATCTTATCGCTTAAACTTGGACCAAAATAAATACAAATCTTAAATTCAATGACATTCTTTCTTCGTATATAATTTCCATAATACTTGGTTAAACATGGTTACAACATTTGAAAGTACAAACCTTTCATTATATATCAATGCATAAATTCATTCAAGAAGGAAAAATTATTAAGGTACTCTGAGATTCACATTAGCCCACTACAAAGTTGATCCATTTCACTTTGGATACTTATATAAGAACTCCAAAGGAGTCCCCATACAAAGTTAAAATAGATCATAATGATGCATGTCATAGGAACTTAATTTCATCAAAATAACATAAGAACCTAAAGCATTGAGATAATAATAAAGATCCCTAAAATGAAAATTAATCATGAACAAAATATAGAAGCAAAATTAGAAAATGAATTGATATGTAAATACTAGTTAGAGTTTCATGCCTAAAAGTCTACTTGGATACCAAATAAAAGTGTTATGATGCATCAAATGGTAAGTTTTCCTCCACAGTCACAAGATAAGAAACAAGTTTGTGTTAATAGAGACATTCCTAACATAATACCCATTGAAAATGTTTTTTTTCCAAGTATAAAGGATTATCAAGAAAAAACACATAAAATTAAAAATGCAAGTAAAGAAGAACTATAAGAAAAGATAAATGAAGTTCAAAATATGATGATTCTTGTTGGGATGATGATAAAATTTTGGATGAGTATGATCCTCCCAAAAAAGTTCAATGATTCATGAACATTCATAATTGACATACTTGTATATATAGTTTTCATTTTTCCTTTTTCTTATTGCTTTGCACCTTTTTGACTTTTTGATTGGAACCTTTTTTGTTCTTTCCATGCTTATTTCACCTTCTATATTGTGTTTCATATCCCTCCCCCATTTTTAAAGATTATTTACTTTTTATCTACTTTTAACTTGCTTGCAACTTCTTTGCCTATTGATATTCTATATTCTATTATGATATTGTTTTAGTCCATGATTACCACATCAATCTTATAATATTGAGATTGTTATGCACTCTTATGCTTTATTTTTACCACATTAGTTTTATTATGTTTTCTATACATATATGCTTATGATTCCATGTCTTATGATAATTATATGCTACCTTAATTACTTGATACTTATACTTATGTCCTTTTACTATCCTTGGACCACATGCTTATGATATCTTGATATTTAGGAGCATTATCATTACCATCATACTTAGATTATTTGTCTGTGCCTTTGATTATTTCTTATACTATGGATATTTCATGCCTCCATTAAATACCATTATATTATAGCAGAGGGTATTATACTCCCCAAAAATGCACTTTTTCATATCTTGCATTTAGAGATATCATTTTAGATTTAGGACGCCTTGTTTCCCCTTTTCTTTACTGTGCTATCATTTCCTTATCTTGAGATATGGATTATATTGTGAGGTGTCATGCCTTTCCCCATATTACCTTGTGGTTACATGCATGATTATATTTCTAGAGCTATCTTTACCACATTGGAGACATCATGCCTTCACCTACCTTATTATGTGTACTTACATGTATTGTCACGGTATAAGAATTATATTGGGGATTGTGCCCTCTTGATACCCCTCTTATATTACACCTTGAAGGTCATTTTCACCTTAAATTTTTCCATATTGGGGGCAGACTCATACCTTGAAAATTATGATAGTCAATGTGATTTCATGTCTATCTATTATACATATTATATGCTTATTGCATGATCTATCAATGAAAATTATTACTTTGTACATGATTTATACACTCACATGCTTAGATTACATTTATATTTTATGTATTTTTCTCCCTCTAGTTTTCTTACATTCAATGGATGAAACTGGTTGAAGGGGGAATATTCTATTATAGTTATCACTCATTTGTTGAGCTTACAAATAGCCATAGGTACCAATACAAAGACTCATCATTGTGTTGAGATGGATCACTATCACATAGCACAACAATGCCTATTATGCCATATCACTTTCCATATAAATAGAATTTTTTTACCCTCACTTTTTTCATTTGTATAGATAGACAAACAATTTTTTTATTTATGTGTATTCCACTTGTGAGATAAATGCTACTTATTGCATACTTTTCTTTGTTTTGTAGGTTCTTATGAAGTGCACATGTTGAGGACGAGCAAACATAATGACATCTAGTGGGGTCCATTGATTTACATGGACCTTATGACTAAATATTTACTTTCATGCATGCTTGTGAGTGCTCTTTTACTATTATATATATCCATTTAGGATTCACATGCACCTCAAAATAGAGATAAAATGTAATGGTAAAATTTGCATAACCATGACAATTCCCACTTAGTTTTGGAAACATTTTGAGAGATTGCCTTGATACAATTACACAATAACATACGACACTCTTTAATTTCCTTTCTTGATCCTTATTTACTCTTCCTTATATACATTCCTAGATATCCCATCCTAATCTATATTTTATCCATATTTATTCTTATATTCTCATCATCATTGACACAAATTTCCACACATCTATCCTTGATCTTCAAATCTCATATGTCTTGTGTATGACCATTTCCATGGTACATAAGATTGAGATTATCTCAATCTTATTGACTTTAAAAGATTACATAAGTCTCGTCTAAGACCATTTCCATAATGCATAAGATTGAGATTGTCTTATTGCCCTTGAAAGATTACATAAGATGTAGGAAAGTTGCAGCAAAAGAAGATACTACTTCTCATGATCTGCTTTTCTAGATTAGAAGGGTAAGGAAAGTGAAAGGGCGGCGCGAGGAGGGATGAATAGAGTGGCATTTGTCACCTCTTGCTTCTCACTTCTCTCCTCTCCCGTGAAGGGAGTCGTGGATGGTTAATAAGCTTCTCATGTGACTCTTCATCATTTGCGACCACCATTCTTTTCACACATACGTCCAAAACAACATCACCATTCACTGCAATGCGGTTGGATAGCAGATAGAAACGATCCGTTTTATTGTGGTAGTAAAGGCTTTATCTTTTCCTTTGGGGAAAGGGAACGAATAGCATAAATGTAGTTACAAGGGGCGAAGGGGTTTCATCCTTGTCTCTCCATCTGTCTGCGGTTAGTTACAATCTTTAGTCCGCAAAATGGCACGTGGATACTCCCTTCCCCTCTCTCCCGGGAGGGGACACGCCCTCCTGCCACAAACCCAATACAAAGAGAGGGCCAAGGGACACGTCCTTTGGAGTTTGATAAGAGGGGTGAGCAGTGATCACCATGAGAGGCTGAGAGGGATTCACTCCTCTGCATACTTAGCTCCGACTACTTAGGACTGAGAAGACATGGAAAGAGGGGCCTCTGCCGCATCATCCATGGATTTGCCCATTATGCACGACAATGATAGGTACGAACTTGTCAAGGATATTGGGTCCGGCAACTTTGGAGTGGCCAGACTCATGCAAGACAAGCACACCAAAGAACTTGTTGCTGTCAAGTATATTGAGAGGGGCGACAAGGTCTGTCAACTTCCCATCCTCACTGAAACCATTCAGTATCCACTTCCAGTCTCTCTTTCATTACTTGGGTTCTTTCTTCCAGTCAGTCTCTCTTTCATTGCTTCTTTCAAACTGATGAGTTGTTTCTTCCAATCTCTCTTTCATTGCTTCTTTCAATTTGGTGGGTTCTTTCTTCCAGTCTCTCTTTCAAACTGATGGGTTAGTTCTGTCTGTCTGTGTTTCTTTGTTAGATTGATGAGAATGTGCAGAGGGAGATCATCAATCACCGTTCTCTCAGGCATCCAAACATTGTTCGCTTTAAAGAGGTACCAATGGGATGCTTCATGCCCAACTTTCATCACATATTATTCATTGAAATTTAATTGGGGCCAAACGCGCAGGTGATATTGACACCGACCCATCTGGCAATAGTGATGGAATATGCAGCAGGGGGAGAGCTCTTTGAACGCATTTGTAACGCTGGCCGTTTTAGCGAGGATGAGGTTGTAATTTGTTCCTCTCAAAACACATGTCATGCTTTTAATGGTGGAAAAAGTATGTATTCAATTGCTTCACATGTGTGCATTGCAGGCCCGTTTCTTCTTTCAACAACTGATATCAGGGGTGAGCTACTGCCATTCCATGGTAAGTGGCCAGCAGGCGACGTTTTATATTCACGTTTCATTTTAGTTTTTGGGGGAAATGTTTGATTTGTGTTTGGAGATTGACAGCAAATCTGTCACCGAGATTTGAAACTGGAAAACACACTGCTGGATGGAAGTCCGGCTCCTCGTCTCAAAATCTGTGACTTCGGTTACTCAAAGGTGGTTTCTTTTCTAATATTTTGGATGTATTTCTCATCCCATGTTGCACCCACAGCTCCTGAATTCTTCTCGCAGTTTTAATCGACTGGTTTCGTAACAGGGTATTTTTTGTTGCAGTCTTCTTTGCTTCATTCTCAGCCTAAATCCACTGTGGGAACGCCTGCCTACATAGCCCCGGAGGTTTTATCAAAGAAAGAATATGATGGCAAGGCGAGACGCTTTGAATAATCAAAACGATTTGATTTTGATGAGGCAGTGAAAAACATTAGTAATTGTATTAGTTTTGGAGTTTTTGAATTTGATCATGCAAGCATTTTTCATCAATGTTTCGAATGATTTATCATTATGATCCGAAACAGTGATGAAAAATAGTTTCACAATCAATCAAATCCGAAAATTTGAAACTAATTTTATGTCTCTGATTAGTAATACTAATTGTTTTTTTTTTCCGGTTGTTTTAGGTTGCAGATGTGTGGTCATGTGGCGTGACACTGTATGTCATGTTAGTGGGAGCATATCCGTTCGAGGATCCCGATGATCCGCGAAATTTCAGAAAGACTATTGGGGTAAGTTTTGCAAAACCACACTTTTACTCTGCTATCCCCTGAGATGGTTGAAATTATGGTTTCTAATTCATATTCCTGTCAATTGCAGCGTATACTGAATGTGCAATACACGATTCCAGATTATGTTCATATCACTGCAGAATGCCGTCATCTTCTATCAAGAATTTTTGTCGCAGATACTGCCAAGGTCAGGTTTTCATAGAATTGATTTATATTTTTATCTTCATACTGACTCCTGTCTAATACTTTTCCCAATGGAAAACAGAGAATCACAATTCCGGAGATCCGAAATCACGAATGGTTTCTCAAGAACTTACCCGCCGATTTGGCAGACGCAGCAGACACTAACAATATCAGTAAGAGTAGTAATGGGCATGATGAGGAGGGGGAAGAAGGGAATGAAGATTCTCCTCAATCTCAGAGCATCGATGAGATAATGAGGATCATAGCAGAGGCCAGAATACCTGCACCGGGATTAGGGCTGGGGCAATACTTTGGAGATGGCCTTGACCTGGATGACATGGATTTCGAAAATGATGCCGACCTCGATGTTGATAGCAGCGGGGAGTTCGTCTGTGCAATTTAACGCTTTCTTTCTTTACCACGTGGCCTCAATTGGGGGTTTCTGTGATGCTTCTTCTGCATGTTGTTTCAAGCTTCTGTGATCAAAATCATGGCTAAAACTTAAGTCTCTGCATTGTGCATTGTAGTGACGCAATAAAGAAAGTGCTGCTTTTTCTGTAAGGTGAACAACTGTCAATCTATTTACCCCATCTTCATCTTTTCATTGTGTGCTCTAATTCTTTCATCCCTTTCCCATGGAAGATCATAATTCGCTGGTTAATAACTGTAAATATTCTCTGTACAGGATTGGTGAGCATTTTAAGACATAAGTACAAGAATTCTATTTGGCAGAGATTCTAAGTTATCTATTCCCGGCAAATTCTGTTCCTGAAAAAATTCTATTGATTTTTTTTGTTTATTTAAGTATGAATCTGACCGCTAAAAATCATAAAAGCCATCCTGTCATTGTAGGGCAGGTGTCGCCTTGTGGATATGCATGCTTCTTGTCATCAGTTTTCTAGGGTTTTGAGTTTCTTATCAGACAGACAGTTTTGAAAAGATTTTGTAGCATGTGCAGGAACAGTATTATGTAGCTCTTTTGCCTTCCAAGAAGATAAAACTGACGTTAAAGGGACCCACAATTCCAACTCTTCTTTCTTTCTCACCCTTGGCTCTTTTCTCTACCTTTAAGAAGTGTCACTAAATAAATCAAATCTACATTAATAAACTTATTAAAATAATTCAATAACAATAGTCAATAATTACCTTGAGATTTGCAAGGGAATGAATGCACCTATTTTCCCCAACCTTTATCTAGGCTAATCAAATGAAGTGTTAGATTCAAATTAATGAGGTTAGACTACTTATTATTATATTAATGATTGTGTGAATTTATGTTATTTGATAGTTGATTTTGTATTTAATTGTTGTTGGTTTAACATAATATTTGAGTTCAATAATAATTTAGTGATTAGTTCATTTATTTAAATGTATGAGTGTAAGATGCATTGAAGATTTGTTTTGTTTATTATTTGATTGTTTATTTCTATGTTTGAGTGTGGAATGATTGTTAGACAATTGCATATTTAGTCTTACTAGAATCTTATGTTTATTGTCTACCTATTGTTTATATCTATAATTATTGATTTTATATTGTTTCTCTATAATTGAACACACAATCTATTAGAACATTTATTTATATATAGTCCAAGTACCATTAATAAGGCTCTTTTAATAAATATTTATAGTCATGGCATATATAGTTATTGGGGGTAGATTATGCAATCCATAGTTTAATTATTTTTATTGACATATATGTATATGTCTTATTAGAATCTTATGGTTATTGTCTAGATCTATTGTTTATCTTTATAATTATGAACATGCAATCTATTAGAAAATTTATTTTTATATAGTTGAAGTAACATTAACAAGGTTCTTTTAATATAAAATTTAGTCAAGTATATTTACATTCATGACATATATGACATATATGGTTATTGGGGGTAGATTATTTAATCCATAGTTTAATGTAATATTATTTTCATTGGTATATATGTAATCAACCAAATGATACTAGATTTTATATATGAATCTATAATAATTGCACACTTAGTCTTATTAGAATTTTATGCTTATTGTCTCTTTATTGTTTTTCTCTATAATTATGAACACAAAATCTATTAGAAAGCTTATTTATGTATAGTCCAAGTAACATTAACAAGGCTCTTTTAACATAAAATTTAGTCAAGTATATTTATATGTATGACATATGGTTATTAGGGGTAGATTATTTAATCCATAGTTTAATGTAATATTATTTTTATTGGCATATATGTATAATCACCCAAATGACACTAGATTAGATATATGAAACTACAAGAGGCATTATGGCTTGGGATTGAAGAGAGCTTGAAAAATCGGGGTTTTGGATGTGAGGGTTTTGATCATAAGGTTTTTCCCTATACTAAGAGTCACTAGAGACGTCCAACCCCATTATTCCTCATGTGTTACATTACCTACAACAAATGCATCAAAATTTGGATGTTTTACCTACATGATCTTGTGAAGTAATCATGGACCTCCACTACAACCCCTTGTTAAACAAGATTCTAGCTCAACCCTTCCCATCAAACTTCAAATCCCCTCATCTTCCTCCCTATGATGGCAAGGGATATTCACCAACCCATGTACTCACATTCTACTCCTTATGTCTTGATTATGTCTATGATGATCAAATTCTATGTAAGATTTTCCCTAGATCACTCAAGCAACATGCCCTTAAGTGGTCAAATTTAAGTTATCAAGACATGACACTAAAAGGTGCATGGACTTGAAACATAAAATTCAAATCCTTATTGACAATAAGATAATTCATGTTGAAAAATTGTATGATCAAGGGAAACTATCTATAGAACCTCCCAACCAAAACCATTTTTTTTTATCAACCCCTTCCCCAATGCAATTAATCCAAAAAAATTGACCCTATCATCAACACCCTACTTTCTTCCAATAATTTTCAACCTAATCTTGAAAATATATTTTCTTCTTAAACCATTCTTGCTCCCCCTAAAGATACAACTATGTTTTTATTTGAGGACTTCCATTTTATTTCTAACAATATGATAGGTATAGTTGATTTAGAATCTATTGATCAACACACTTCTTCCTTACACCCTCTTTTAATCACATCATCCACATCTAAGAAATTAGGATAAACTATCATGAACCACTATACAAGAATGGAACTATTAATATAGTCATTATGAATGGGTTCTAATAGGACCCTACTTGTCCCTTTAACATCATAACCAAGGAGTTCCTTTTAAATACCCACATTAAAAAAGAATCATATGTTGCATCTAGGGTGGATTTAAACAACTATAATGGAAAATACATGAATTCTTGGTTGTGTATCCTACCCATTTAAATTGGACCAAAAATTACCCTTATTCTTGGTCACAAATTATTTCACTTTCTAATCACTACCATCTACTTCTTATCTAGCCTACATTAGATGAATTTCAATTTGTTCCATATATCCTTATTAACACCTAAAATTCACCTGTAATGACTATTCCATCACTATTCCCTATTCTATATTCAAACCTATCTGCAACAATTCTAGCTCAATCATGGACCATTTCATCCACAAACATAAAGCCACACCACATCAAAGAAGAGATAATGTATGAAGCTTATGAAGAATATGCGATGCAAAAAGCCCATTTTTACCAAAATAGCCCTTCCTTATCAATTCAACCCTTGATTCTACTAACCAACCTCCATCAAGCTATGAATTTTTTTATCTTTTCTTAACTTCTACCACTTAAGCTCCACATCGAACTCAATCTAGAAATTGTGGCCCTCTTACTCCATTCCAAACAAAGGCACAATCTTATCCTCATAGTCCTCTTCCACAGGTCTTTCCAATATTTTACCATGTCACTTGATTTGACCTTTACTATCTTCTCTTACACCTTCAATTACCACCTCTAAACTTCAATTTATTTCCCAACATCACCTCCTCCATTGCTTTCTCCATCTATTATCATTGTTCCTTCTACACTTCCACCTGTTTTAGTCACTCCTTCTACACCACCTTTTCCTTCTTATTATAACCATCCCTATCCTTTACTTATGATTACACCCTATAACTCCAAATATTTTTTGTAACCTCCCAACCATTACCATCCTAACAAAACTAAAATCCAAATGGAGACTACAAATAGACCCTAAATAACATTGGAAAAAATTAGGCCACCATTCGTAGACAATCCTTTT
Organism: Sequoia sempervirens; assembly: GCA_007258455.2. Lineage (NCBI taxonomy): Eukaryota > Viridiplantae > Streptophyta > Pinopsida > Cupressales > Cupressaceae > Sequoia > Sequoia sempervirens. The sequence continues at coordinate 14,867 of VDFB02232980.1, forward strand.
CTTCCTCTACCTTGATTTTTCTACTACCCTTCACTTTTCCTTCTTATGGATGATTCTAAATTACAACTTCTTCTGATGTCATAATTATTCATGAGAATTTGACCCCTCACTTTGAGTCTTTCTCCATTGACCCACCTTCTTCATTATTTAATTGACATCATTTTGAATCCTCTAATATTGCATCCACCCTCACTCCACATTTTTTCACCTCCAATAGACACAACATTTTACACCATTAATAATACTCTTAATTTTTCCTTCATTCCAAGTGTTGGTGTGAATGATTTTGCTAATATCTTGATTTATTTGATGGTGAGCTCATGGCTAACAAGCCTCCACCTAGTGGTGATTATAATCCTTCTCCCTTACCCTACTTTGTTCATATATCTTATCCATTTGTGGTTATTTTCTCCTATATAAGTGAATGATCTATTATGCCAACACTCATAGGGGGGAATATTTGATGATGTCTTCATTTAAAGTCATGCCATGTGTTGAGATTTATAATTTACCATTCTAATTCTTTTGTCTCATATTGTTGTGTCTTCTTTTATATATGTTTTTACCTTTTCCTTTTCTTTGATCCTTTTCATCTATATATTGTTTCTCTCATTTTCTATGTTTTTTATGTTGTCTTTCCTACCTTCATACTTTTTCCAAATTTTGACTTAGGAATGAGGAAAAGTACTAGGGAATTATCACCCCTTTTGTGTTGACCCAAATTTGACTCTTTTGTTATATGTTACCATTTTATTTCCTTTTGTACTATTAGGATGAACTATCCATAGAGGCTTGTGTTATGTTTCCTTCATATTCATAAATATGATTTTATTTCCCCTTTTATGTATATATGTATCTTCTTTTCTTATCATTTCTATACATTTCATCATCCTTCTTTTAAAAATGAGAGTGGGTAGTCTCTCTTACACTTTAGGTTCAACTTAAACCCACAAGAGCATTCATAGAGATATCATTACTAGGCTTGTACTATAAATATAAAGTAACATGACAATAATAATCAACAATTATATCAATGTATGCTTGACCCCTATTAATTATCACTAGGCCAAGATAAACTAGTTTCTTAAAACCTCTTATATAGCTAATAAAACACCTTGCACATGCATTTATAGATGAAAACAACATTATAATCCCTAAAGGTGATGTCATTTAATATTTTATAGGCAATGGAAAGGTGTAGACACACATGCCATGATTCTCCACTTATTTAACTATTTGGTTTTCTTAAGATTAGTCCCTAGTTTATAACACTAGATCATGAACAACATACATATTATAATCTACTCCTAATCTAATTCTACTTATGACAAGGATGGAGGATGTTTAAATGGTGGATTTCTAATCCTTCACCAATATGGACTAGTGCCTACTCCATTAAGCAACAAAGTCTTAATATAAAGAGGAAAGAGATGCATTTTATAAAGTAACAACAAAACTAGATTTAATTTAAATGATAATCAAAGATTATGTCATATAAATGGATAATAATCAGTAATCCGTCTCGAAACTACAATAACACATATGCAACAAAGGAATGACCTTTAAAAATAATGTGTAATGGATTAGATCATGTCAAAAGATCAAACCCTTATTACAATCACACTAGCAAGTTTGGTGAGAGAAAATATATAGTTGTGACTATACATTCCCCTAAATCATTAAAAACTACCATGGAGACATGCCATTGCATGGATATGTGCATTACAAACCCTTCCTAATATTCACAAGATGTATTACTTCATTTTTAGCTTAGATTGATAGGATTTGATGCCTTAGAATAAATTGTAAACCTTCATAGACCAAAAAAATAGCTCAACAACCAAGTGTTTGAATGTAGAACAAATTGGTTTATATAAATATTTAGTTTAGGTACCTAGTTTTCACATGGGAACCTTATGATGGGAGGAATTCATGGATGATATGAGGAAACCAATTGGAGTCCCCACACTTCTTCCAGTGCAAGGATCAAGGAGTCGAGAGTTCTTCTTACAAGGTACTCAAATAAGGACAAGTCCAAACTCATGATTCTAATAAGGTACTTAGTGAAAAGAGTTGGGGGTCAAAGTTTAGGGGTATGAAGGGAATGGTACTCTGATAAGGGAAAGTTTGAAACTCTTAGCACAAAAAGGAATTTAAGGTAGATATTTGAGGTTTTAGATGCATGTCATGTCCCTTTTTCAAAAATTAAATAAAATATTGCTCGCTAAGGGAGATGTTGGAGTTCGAGAATCAAAGTTATTGCTTGACACCTTCTAAGAAGGTGTTGGAGATCGTTGATTGGGCATTCCACTTAGGGAAAAAAATGAGAAGAAAATCCATGAACAGGATTGAAATATGCTTTTCTTATACGAGGAAGGTCCAATGAAAAAGGATAGCCTAAATGGGATAGGAAGAAGGATAGATCTAATCCTATAGAGTTTTATAAGACCTTAAGGAAGAGTAGAGTAACGTGTTGGATTTGTGGAAAAAGGGGACATGTGAAGAAGGAATAATAAAAAAGCATTTAGTTCAAATTCCTCTACAAAAAAGTCCTCTAATGAGAGTGATAATGACATTTTATTTATTCTACTCACATTATAAGTGATGATGCTTGAATTATTGACTTGGATTTCTCCTATCATATGAATCCTCACAAGGAATGGTTTTCTACATATACATCTTCTGATGGAGGAGAGGTTTTCCTTGGAGACAATAGTATTAGGAAAATTGTTGGTAAAGGAAAGGTATAGTTGTGTTTTAGTGATAGAAGGTTTTAAACCCTTGATCATTTTTTTGTATTTTTGGTCTTACAAGTTATTTAATTTTGTACCCAAGTTAAATGATTATGGTGTGAATGTGAAATTTGGAAAGTCTGGTTGCAACTGGTAATAGAGGATTTGGTGATTACTTGAGGATATCAAATTGGGACTCTATTTAAGCTTAAAGCCTCCACTTTTTATAATTTTTCCAATGTAACTAGAGATTAAAATAAATTTATGTTGTGGAACAATTATTTGCATCACATTAGTGAAAATTTTCTAAAGGAAGTTATCAATAAATTTTTGGTTGACAACTTTTATGATTATTAAGTTGGTAAAAATAAATTTTGTGAGAATTGTGTGTTTGCAAAGTAACATATATCTTCATTTTGTTCTTGAAAGCAATAGAGCTAAGAGATTATTAGGAACCATTAATTTGGATGTGTTTGGTCTAGTGGATATTGGTTCTATCCAGATAAATATCAATATTATGTTACGTTCATTGATGGTGTCTCTAAATACACTTAGATTTATTATATGCATAAAATATAAATTTTTACTAAGGTTAAGGAATTTAAATGCGTAGTGAAAAAGAAAAAAAATTATAAGATAAGGGTGTTGAGATCTAAAATTGATGAGGAATATTGTTCCAAGGAATTTAAATAATTCTATAAGTATACAAGTATTATGTAAGTATTATTTAGTAGAAGACAACACCTTATACTCCCCAATAAAATGGGGTAGCTAAAAGGATGAACCAAACCTTAATGGAAAGAGCTAGAAGTATGCTAAGTGGTACAAATATAGATCAGTGGTTTTGGGTAGAGGTTGTAAGTGTTGGCACTCCAAAATCATGAGTCTTATTTTTTTGCCTAAGCAATGCTTGCCCAAGTTTATAACTGATTTGAGATGTCTATTAGGGGTGATGTTTCTTGGCACTAATGCATAGAACATAAAAAATTAAGTCTAGTTGCCTTTTTAAATTTTGTGAAATATGCTAAGGGGAAAAATTTATAGCCATGCAGGTTTTCCCCTTGCATCCAGATCGGGCTAACTTTCTTGCAAGATATAGTTCAGTTGCCTTATCTCGTAGTTGCCTAGTTCGATCAAATTTATCCATAATAAGTTTCAAAAGATGAAAAAGTTGCTAAATATAGGTCTTGTAGGATTTCCATGACCATGTGAACTTCCTTCTTCTAGTTATTCATCTAGTTCACTTGGAGTCTCCCTCTTTCTAGGAAAAGTGTGTACATTCATCTTTGCAGGTGGATCTACTCTATTCATGGGTGATTCTATTCGTTAGTCTAGTTGATCATCCTTGGGTGATTACGCCCATTCCATAGGTAGATCCATTTTACTTGGGCGGATCTATTTTCCTTCTAACAAAATGTTGTTGGGTGGATGTGCTCTATATTTGGGTAATCCTATAATACTTAGGTAGATCTACTATAAATGGGTGGCTCTCCTAATAGGTGATCCTATCCTAGTTGGGAAATTTTGCTTTGTTGACAAGTGATTCTATTAGGTCAAACCATTAATTTAACCTTTGCACTTAGGTGGATTTGTCTTGTGCATAGGTGATTCTACATTTAGGTGGATACGTTATTGAGCGAATATGCCATGTTATTGGGAGGATCCATTTTCCCTTAATAATCCTCATTAGGTGGATACGTCATATTCTTGGGATGTTCCATCTATCCTTTCGTAGTCCTTCTTGGGTGGATATGTTATGTTCTTGGTTGGTCTTATAATTAGGTGATTTTGTTGTTGGGTAGTTTTTCTCTATGGATAAGCGATTCCATTGGGCAAATATGTTTCTAAGCAAGTGGATTTGCACTGTTCTCGGGTGCATCTATTCCCCATACAAAATCTAGAGAGTGAATCCTCTTAACCAAACATATCTTGAGTTGTTTCCAAGCCAATCCTATAATCAAAATATTTTTTACATCCATACATTTTTCATATTAGTTATTTTCATCATACCACTCTTTTCAAAATTCATCAAATCATCACTCTATCAATACAAGGACATCCCCAAATACACATCATTGATATCCTCATCATCCTACATCAAAATCTAGCCTCCTAATGCTTGTTTGATAGCTTTTAAATCATAATCCAATCACAATCGTCACACTTTCTTAGGAACGTAGCCTATCCTAAGTTACTAATCCTTCTCAATCATATCAACTTGCCTTGAGCAAGAGGTACAATTTGTGTCAAAATCAACCATGATTTAGAACCTTTCCTATCTCAAGTAAAATCTCATCATCACCATATCTCATGCTCGATAATGTAGCCTATCTCATGTATCAATCAAATCAATCATCATCAACTTAAGTTCTTGAGTCAAATTGGAGCACTAAGTCAACCATCAAATCAATCGTCCAATCACTCTTGTTTATTCTTTTCCTTGGGCTTAGATTCATCATATTCCTTCAATAAAATCATCCTCATGTCTTTCATGCCCATCACCACATGGTTACAATTGATGGAACAACAACAACAATAATTACACCAATCACCATATTTCGTCAACCTGCCTAATAGCAGAGACCCTTAACAAAACCAACATGCAAGATGATCCATAAAATCCACATTAACCTCATGACCTTGTATTTATTGAAGAGGAAATGGTTTCCCAACCTGATCTTACTCCTAGTCTTTAGGAGCATTACAACAATATAACCAATGTTTGCATGACTAATCACCTTATAAATGCATGTTTCAAAGACATTCTCACTAAACTATTCATGTAAGGCATGAATCCTTCACTAAGGTTTGGAGTAAGGGAATAATTAGGCACAATTTGACCATCAACCTCTCAAGATCCTCATAAAGACCCTTGGAATATACTAGAGTTTGGTAATGATGTAGTAATAGAGGTTTCTCCATCTCCCATCTGAATTCCTACATTGGGATTTGGATCAGGCCTTAGTCCTGTTCGTGGACCTAATCCTACCTCATCCACACAGTTCCAGGGTCCAATCCCTTAGAACATCCAAAATCTCACATCACAAATATATATTCCTCCCCCACCTCAAGGAAATTTGGTAGTTCTCATAGCCAATGCACCCACATCAACAACTTATCATGTTTCTCTTGTACCGATTCAACTAGTATATCATACCTCTTATGCTCCTACTCCATTTTCTTCCCATGTTCCACCTTCTGATAATGTTCCACAATCTTATCCTAGTCATCCATCACAATCTTACTCAATCCTCCATCACAATCATATCCCAATCCACTACCTCAATCTTATCCTAATTCTCCACCCAAATATTTCTCTCTTCAATACCACCAATACCCTACATCAACACCTCATGTGGATCCTCCCACCCAACATGATCCATATCATTATCAATGATCTATATAGGATCTAGGACTAGTTGCTTATAGAATGCTTAACGTTAAAAGATCAATTATTACAACGCTTAACTTAAATGATTACAAATTAAATGCTCAAATGAAATAATGAACATAACAATAAATAAATGCCAAGATAATAAACTGAGAAAGAAAAGAGAGAAGAAATAGAGAGACGAAACCACAATTGATAACGGAGTTCGTCCCTAAGGACTACGTCTCCGGGTCCCTCTCCAATGGAGGACCGATCCGATTAGCTCCAAATTCAATTACAATGGCTTCAAGACTATCTCCTTCAAGCATTCAGCAGCATGTCATTACTCTGATGTGCAGAAACGTCTTTAATCTCTCGAGCATTCTCTCGCTATCTCCACCTGGACTTGGAAAACAAAGGCCTATACCCCCTTTTTTATACAAAAAACTTGCCTAATTAGGCTTAACCACTTCATTAAGTGCATATCTTCCTCCATCAGCCCGTATCAGGACTAGTTTAGCTTTTGCAATCAAATGGTTGAGGGATATCTTGTTTGTTTTGGCTTATTTAGCCATTTGTTTATGGTTCGGCCTATAGTTTTACAATAAAAATAAACAAACTCCTCCATATACTCGAGAGTATATCGTGGCGCAACGGTGTAAAGTATTTTGTTGAACCGGCCGGTGCGGGTTCAAACCACCGGCCGGTTTGTTTTTTTAAAACAAACACCGAATTTACTAACAATAAAACAAAACTCGCTCATATCCATATTAAGGCCGATATCGGCGGGTGCAACGGCCGGGGAGTTGGTTGATAGTGCGCAGGTAACGGGATCGAATTCCACCGAACTTTTGTTCCGAAATTCATTGCATACATGCGCAAACACAAGACACGTGTCACCATTAAATTGGCCGGACCTGACGACGTGCACGCTGATGAGGACAAGCCGTACGATGACTAGACTGCCGACACGCTGTCCACGTGTCGACCTCTGATTCGCCACAGGTGCTGACCGATCTGCCACGTGTCCGATGACTGGACTGCTAAGTTGTCTGCCACGGGCGATCCCACGTCATCAGTACGGATGCCACGTGTCAATACATGATTGGTCCGTACGATCCGAGTCGTCTGCCACGTGTCAGGCCGAAATTCATCCACTTGTATTCCGTACTGTACGGACTGACACGTCAGCATGATGACGTCATCAGTACCCTCTAAGTTGGTTGATAGTGCGCAGGTAACGGGATCGAATTCCACCGAACTTTTGTTCCGAAATTCATTGCATACATGCGCAAACACAAGACACGTGTCACCATTAAATTGGCCGGACCTGACGACGTGCACGCTGATGAGGACAAGCCGTACGATGACTAGACTGCCGACACGCTGTCCACGTGTCGACCTCTGATTCGCCACAGGTGCTGACCGATCTGCCACGTGTCCGATGACTGGACTGCTAAGTTGTCTGCCACGGGCGATGCCACGTCATCAGTACGGATGCCACGTGTCAATACATGATTGGTCCGTACGATCCGAGTCGTCTGCCACGTGTCAGGCCGAAATTCATCCACTTGTATTCCGTACTGTACGGACTGACACGTCAGCATGATGACGTCATCAGTACCCTCTAAGTTGACTGAAGTTTGACTGCCTGTATCTTGAGCATACGACGTCGG